>QYTT01083682.1:19491-37421 GCA_006980735.1 Dasypogon diadema
GTATGTTCAATTTTAACTCGTTAAGAAATTAATTTGGCAAAGGTAAATATGGGTTACCTGTACACCTCTCTATATAACACTGCAGCGCTTTATAGTTCGTGCGCGTGATAATGCAGTTGAGTGGCGTCAGTTTCTACAATGGCTATGTTACCTGTGATGAATCGGATTGTCCAGAGCATGTGGGTTCACAGCAAAAAATCTGCTGACTGGATCAATTGAACAGACACACCAAAGAAAAAAAAATTCAGCCAGGGAAAACACTCCTTGTTTCCTCAATTCACTGCAACGTCTAAGGCAACGAAAGAAACAAATTTATCCTCGACAACAGTTGGCACCCTTGTCTTCCACAGTCGGGCCTGCCCTTCATTCTACGGATTTCTGCATTTTTCTTTTAAATTTTCAAAACTCCTGTTTAAGTGCAAGGTATTTGTCGCATTGTAAATTCTTTTGAATTCGAATAGATTACTTTTGCACGCTGTTAAAAATTTAACACGTTAAATGCCATGAGAGTCACCGGTGGCCCCCATTTAAAAGCTCTCTCAGGTCAAATACATTTTAACATGTAATTCTCTCACCAAAGCTTTTATGCTACTGGCATTCAAGGTTAGAACCTTGAATTGAACCTTAGAACTGAGACATTTTTTAGAACTCTATATAACTCTGTCACTTCTTTCGCTTTTTTCACTAATTAAGGTGAATCCCAAAAGAGGGTATTTCTTCATCTCTCATATTTAACCAAATATTATCTTGAACACTTTTTATTTTCGGGAATTCTATATATTCATGGTCTTTATTTTTCTTTGATTTCATTGCTCAGTTTTTGCTCCTTTAATTAAGCTTAATTTAAATGTGTTACCTTTTTTTATTTTTATTTCTTTCTTAGTATATCATTGTTAGATTTTGCACATAAGTATGAGTATTATAATTTAGCTTTTACAAATTTCGATTTCGAGATATTTGCAAAGAAAGGTCCCTATCTATCAGCGTTTCTAATTTAGTTGCTGTCAACGCAATCTATCTATGATTTTTGAGAATTTTTGAAGCTAAGATCAATCAATCATACAATTGTGCCAAATCATTTGATGTATTCGCTCATTTGTACACAGAAACCCAGGTATCGGATCCCATCGCAAATTTGCTCAAAAGAAGTGAAATTCCAATAGATTTCTCCTTGGTAAAATTTCATGATTAATTTCACGTTCAATAAAGTGCTGAAATATTAAATAACACATGACATGTCTGACATGCAAAAATCTCAAGCAAATTATGTATGATCTCAGAAATATTTTTTTTCCTTTTGATACGGAAATTGAAGTTGTCAGTGCCAGAACAGTACATGAAAATCATCTTATCAAGGCGCTCTTCAGCTACCATTGAATGGCTTTGGTAACAAGGACAATGGGCCATGACGTTTCCCTCGGCCTCACACAAGATCTCTACGTAGTATAAATCAGACTTTAATTATCAAACGTTCATCAAATTTCATGTCGGGATTTCAAAAGCGAAATATCTCGATTATGAACGATAACAAAACGTTTTTACGACTTTTATGATGTGATGATACGTTTATGTTGCTGTGGAATGCTCCAGGCTCCCGGGATAATTTCGAAAAGCGCCAAAAATTTATTGTTCCCAATCTCAGCTAGATAAATTATGAATTGGGTGACTAAAATCCTTTTATGGTTACATTCATATCATACCACTTGGGAGTGTGTTGGGTCGGTCGCCTGTGTTTCAGTGGGGGTGGTGAAAAAGCTCTTTGCAAGTAATTTGCAAGTTATTTCGCGGGAAGGGTGAGTTTCAGTACTCAACTCGAACAAATATATCACGTTGACTTTTTAAAAGGATGCTGCCAGTCATGGAAAAAGTATGCTCCATACAGCGACTGATGAGATTTCACATTCTCGTGTGAATCATGAAATTGCACATACTAAGTAAAATACGCCAACTGCAAAGAAAACCAAAAACGAGATGTCATATACCTTTCCGATGATATCTGTCACGGAAACCATTTCACTGAAAGCAAAGGCTCATAAATATTTGAAATGAATATAAGACATCTGAAAGTGAGAGGCTTTCCCCTCTCGTATGATGGAAGATCAGTAGATAAGGTGTTCTAAAACTCAAGGCTACAAGTTTACAGGATGTGTACGTTGTCGTCTGAATATTAATTGGAAAATATTTTACCTGGGAGAGGTTTACAATGTTATATTTATGTAAATGTCGTTCAGCAACTCACTGCATGGAATTGGAGCTTGTAGCGAGCTTTTGCTGTTTTCCAAGCTACTATTTACATTTTCTCATGCTTTTTATACTATATTACTAAAAGAACCAGATGACCACTATTCTACTGTCAGGGTACTTTCTGAATGAGTTTAAACAATAGTAACAGCAATTACTATTATCAATATATGTTGTTGTTATGTATTAAGAAATAATTGCGTATACTTTGAAATTAATAAATTCTGGAGACTTCTATCAGTCAATAACGACACTGAACTATTTTAAAATAGGCGAGATTACTTTAATGAAATCAGTCACGTTGTGTTAGTTATTTAAAAAATGTAAGGATCATAAATTCTGTATTTGTTATGAGGAGGACGAAGGGAGAGGGGCAGCGCTTTTTTTTTATCGAAGTCTCTTCAATTGCCGAGTGGTAGTCGACTACAAACTATATTATAATAATCATAGTGATTATAAATTCTTCGTTACAAAAATCAGGGCGTAATGTAGTATCCCAAACGCTAAAATCGATAGTAGTTCGATAGAAGATTATTGTAAATCTATTCTAGCTGCACATCTGGTCTTGTACTCGGAAACCAGAGCATGAGGGTTTGAATATTAACAATAAAGTCTTTAGCCTTTTCTCCAATCTTTTGAATACGAGTTCGGATTTACTCCGTTCGTTTCACATGATATCTCGGCTCTCGTAGCAATCCGCCAACTCTTGAATTTATTCGAGAAATTCTAGGATATTTTGCCCCTTCTCAAATCGGACATTTCATTTCTCTACTTCATTCATAGTTTTCCCATCAGAAAATGGAACGAAATTACACGTATGCCTCGTTTCTCCCGTGGCTGGCTTAGCCAGAGTCAAATTGTCATTAAACCCTCATAAGTTGATTTGCTTGGCAATATAAAGAAATGTTATTAAGACATTCCACCTGTTCTTTTAAATGATAGCATTTTGATATATAGAGATTCTGCTGAAAACTATGTCACCTAACTCCAAGTTCAGTTGTTGTAACTATATCAGGCACATGATGGGTAAAATATATAGTGGTCTTCGTCAACTGTGCATTAGCTCAAGCTGCTTATCCATAGCGCTTAGGAGAAAATTAGCCTTGGCTATCATTTTCAATCTCATCTTTAGCAAGCTTGACTGCTTGTATCAAAGAAAGTTGTCAGTGGCATTTAATGATGTACCTAGTTCGCTATATTTATAGGATTTATCTTGAGATACGTTTAATTATAACTAATTAATAACATTCCTCAGTATTTATGTACTAAACTACAATTCTTTCAATCAGCCAAGAATCGGCAACTCCTGTTCCCAAGATGCGATTTACAGTATGGGCGTTGTTCTTACTTTGTCCGGACTATCTGTAATTGGAATTCTCTTCTCAGTAGTATTCAGTTGTATCAACATGTTTATCAGGCAAGAAGGCTATTAAGGAAGTTTAAATCCATCCTACTAAGGCCCGTATAAAGTTTTACAAAAATATAGCAAATTTTTCAAAGTACTAATAAAATGATAAAGACCAAATAATTTCCATAGCCAGATTAAAACCAGCAGATCAGAATACTCTTACAAATGAAAAGGTTACTAAAAGCAACATATATTCCAAAATCTTTAAACTTATAATAACTTAATTTGAATATACATAAAATAAATAAATTAAGAACAGAATTGGATGATAATTGACTAATTTTATGGACCAGTGTTAGAAGAAGCACCTCCTAACCCCAAGGAATTAACTTCACTTTGCTTTCGTTGTAACAAATAACCCTTCAATTTGCCTCCCCAATTATTTATTCATGATATGACCAAATTGGAAATTATTTTATTCCTTACTATTTCGATTTAAAGCCATTTTTACCAAATTTTGTTTATTACCTAAATTCATTTCATCTGAAGGTCGTTTTTAAAACTTGATTTTGTCTATCTTCATGTTCAAAATTAAAGTTGCAATAATTTTAAATAATTATTTCATAATTAAACAACATAGTAAATAAAAAAAATCGAAATTTCTCCTTTTCATTTGGGTTATGAAAAACAATTAATTTGCTCCAAATACGGCACATTTTAAATTCATGTAGTGCAGTTACTGAGGAAAGCTCTCTTAATTTGCATCTCATTACGCTTTTCCGAGTGCAAAATTACAATTAGTTCATCACGGCCCAGTTGTAAAAAAAAAACACACACACACAAATATTAATTTCATGAAAATAATACAATCCGGGAAATTGAATCAAGGCCATGGTAGTGTAATTAATGGAGTCGTTCATAAACTTTTCGAATAAACTCATGTTTACGAATTGTTTGCGGAAAAGTTATATCTCTATGATAAATATTAAATTTTATGTGAGAACTGTTTTTGATATCCTTCTATTGCATTATTTTTGTTTTGAACATTTATCCAGTTTTTCTTGTTGTTCTTTAGATAAATTAATAAATTTTGAAAGCGGCGTCAGTGGTACAATAGGAAATGTATTTTTTATGGATTTGGGATTCGGTCGGAATCGCCATTGCGATTTATCTAAATGAGTGGTTTAAAATGTATGCCTATAAAGAATTGGAATGTTATATTATTCCTGTTGGCACATAAATATTTTAAGATACAGATGAGTTTTCTTGTTTTCAGCCATAATCCTTAAAGGGGTCGATTAAAACGGTAGCCGACGAAATTTTTGCAAAATAAAGCAATTAATGCATTTTAAAGCAATTCCCATAAAAGGAACTTAAAAACTTCCAAGACAAAAGCAAAGATAAATAAATACTCACCGGAGCAAAAAGAGCAATTTTCCTTGTAAACAAATCGAAGCAATATTCCCAGACCTAATTTTATTTCAAGATAAAGTCAAGCACCCATTTGTATGTTTTGCCTGCTCTTGCATTCAAGAAACGATTTCGGGGATTCATATAAAAATAATAACCTTCAAAATTCTCCTGGGCGAATTTGACTTTTGTGATAATTGAATTTAATTACGCTCAAACCATACCAAACATATACATATATAATACTTTAATCAGTTCTGTACAATATTTCTGTAAAACTCTCCTAAAATTTTGCAAAACAAATTTAATTGCCTTAGGCTGTCGATCTGTGCATGGGGGGGAACGTGCTTTTATCAAATTTTTCACAACATTCGTCAGAGCTCATTGTCCTTCTCTAGAAAAGTGCTGGCGAAAATCCACTTTTCAGGCTTCCATTTCGATCTGGAAAATTGAAAATATTTGCCTGCATTTTTAGAGAGCAGATCAGGCCAATTTTTGTGTCGATATCAATATTGCCCATAAAATAGGCATTAGTTCGCTCTCTCCCTTTCAATTGTCACTGTTTGCACATGCAAACGACCAGACCCAGGGCTTTCAGCTCGCAGCAATTTTCATTTCATACGAAAACATTTTTTTTATTCCGGCTGTAAAAAGTGGAGAAATGGAGAAACGTTTACATTAAGCCCGTCGACGTCGACATTGTTCTTTCTTCAATGGTACTCATTTCGTTTAGCAATCATGCAAAGTGTTATCCTGCTCCGCAGCTGTTGCGGAGGAGGCTTTTGTTCCAATAGAGTGTAAAAATTTTCCGCGAGTCAGTTAACATGGTTCTGGCATTACAAAGTTTCGGACTAAGCCAGACCAGACGTGCCTGGAATTTAAGTGTTGGGACATACTCAGTAGTAAGTATATCCTTGTAACATTGGCTAGGCTTTGAATTTTAATATGCAAATCGCTTACATTTGTCCTGAATGGAAGACTCCTTAACAGAGCTTACTTTGCTAATATACTGTCGTCAGGATAAGCACTTTGCTACGTCCTGAATGGAGAATTAATTACAATCTCAAAGGTGGCTCTAGTCATTGTTCTTGTTCAGAGGGAAAATAAGACTATACTTTCAGCGAAACACTGGTATGTTCATTTGAATGTGAAGTTAACAATAGGAACTAATTTGTGAAAAGTTTTTCAGGTTTTAGTGTCGTAAAAATTACTTGATCATTATGTTTGTGCTTAAGTGGGAGCAGCTGTTGTATCTTAGAGCTTGAAACGTAAATATCTCCTTTTTGTGAAACATAAATAAAGTTTACCTTTCTAGTGCTTAATAATATTAACAAGAGCTAGTTTTTCGAATTTTTATTTTCAAGAAGACGCCAGCTTAACTTTTACGTGAACGTCTGTAATCCACAGTCAAAATAAAATAAAAATGTTTTCAGTATATCCCAATCTAAATTATGTTTTTTTTTAAATTCTACAATATAATAAAGTCTAATATGAGGTTGCCTGTACGCTGGACGGATAGCATTGCGGTGAGAGTTGGGTGGGTTCCGAAGAAGAACCTCCACCACCTCCGAAGCCCATAAGCAAAAAACAGCAATCGTGCTGTTGGGGTAGGAGGGAAGGAGGGAAAGTGTCCTTCTACCATTTTTTCATAATTACAGATATAATGCTTCAAAATTAATGCTTACGTGGGTTCTCCATGTTGAAGACCATTTCTTAATCCGCTTTTAAATCGCTGGGTTAAGGGGGTGGATAACAACAACAATATCCTCAGTCACTTAGTAAGTCGCTCCGCAATGTGTTAGTGTTAGTTTTTGTCATAAAAAAACGTAAAAAATGTTTGACTTTATTAGGGTGGCGCAACTTCGCATGCAGCACTTTCAGAAGAGGGAACGTAATACAATCGTCCAATACTTTGAAGCTAATCCCAACAGTCTTTTTTACCTTTTGGAAACCTACAAATGTAATCATTTAAGAAAAATGATGTAGTACCTTGATCAGTAATTATCGTTTGAGTGCGCCC
Organism: Dasypogon diadema; assembly: GCA_006980735.1. Taxonomy (NCBI): domain Eukaryota; kingdom Metazoa; phylum Arthropoda; class Insecta; order Diptera; family Asilidae; genus Dasypogon; species Dasypogon diadema. Next base: position 26,511 of record QYTT01083682.1, read on the forward strand.
CAACTTTTGGTAAAAAGAATAATCGGACTTTCCTTGACCGATTTTTTTCTTACAAAACTTCCCATGTAAGAAGTTAGTATTACACGACAACTGCCAGTGATTTTGACTTTATTATAAAGCCGCAGAAGAGATAATCTTTAATATAGGTAGCTTATCAACGGTTGTAAGTCTAAATAAAAATGTGGAGTTACTGTTGACGATAGTTTAATGTTTTAGTAGCTTCATGAAGACATAACGCCATTTTCTTAAGTCTTAGCCCTAAAGATCAAATCCCAAGAAAAAATGTAAAAAACAGTCCGGGGGCCTTTTTATTCATTTGTGGGTATTTTGTAAAAATTTGGCTAAAATCCTTCACAAGCTTTTACATTCCAACTTCCAACCTGTTAAATAATGCAACTAATAAGCATTCAAATAAAACATAGGCAAATAAAAAGGATTTGTTTTTATTTTCGCAAAACTTTTACATCCATTCCCATATCTGTGACACATAAATAGTAAAAAAGAAAATTCAGATAACCACTTTATGGGAACAATTCAAGTTATTTATCTCACCTCTTCCAGAAAAGACCTCGTTTTTTCAGTTGAAAATCCTTTTGGCATTCAAAGCACACTAGTAAGAAATATAAAAAATTATCCCTAGATCATCCTTAAATCCTATTCGTCCCAGAACATGATTTCAAAACTTTGGAAATCTTGATAAGAATAGGATAACCAAAGCGTATACCCATTGAATATGGGTAGATACCGAGAGGACCCTTTTCCTCATCTGTTGGGCTTCTTCTCGAGATGATAAAATTTAAAGTCGGGATAAGTAGACAGCAATCTCTCCGCTGCTTATGCAAATGAGTGGAATACTGAAGGGACTCAAAAAAAGAACCTCACATTCAAAATATTTAAAGCGGAAAACATTCATGGCCAACGCACATCAGCCTGCGGCAAGGACAACAAAAAGGTAGAGAGAGGATGAATGAAATGGTGACATCGGAAAATTCATATTTTTTCGGTTCGCTTTTGCCGTCTAGTCCACAATTGAGGCAATTTTTATTCAAAAAAGCAATTTCGAAGCATATTAATTCATGAGACCTACATAATTCGTTTTCCATTTTGAATGATGACAACTTATCCTTCAAACTTGAAAATATATTGGAATATGCGCGTCATGTTATACCTGTTTCCGTTTCGTTTGTGTTGTATTAAAGCCTGACAATGTTTCATTTTAAATAACAACTCTGATTGGTGAATTCACTCAAACGTTCTTAAGCACTTTTCAACTGCAAACAAAATCAAAATATAAATGTTAAACACTTTAAATTGCCTGGAAATGAACTTTTCCTCAGGATTTCTATAAAAAGATTATTTTCTTCAGAACTGCTTCAGAGCAGACGAAATGAAAGGCAAGAACCATGCAAAATGAATATTTAGTGGACCTGCAGGTGATTCATCAGAGAAATTTGTTAAGGAAAAAGGAGATTATATCTGCAAGTGATTTTCTTTGCAAAAAGAATTTTTCACAAGACGATTTACCTCAAATGAAAAATATTATTCTTTGTATCTTAACAAGAAAAGTCTTAATAGCTTCAAAACGAAGACCGTCAAGTAGTACACATCTTGTCTTTATAAAATCCTTTGAATACAACTTTGAAAGAGGCGCTTGTATCAAAACTGTTGATTTAATTAAAAAACAGACCTTTTTGTGTTGAGAAATGTTTGAAATGAAAACTAGCATCAGTAATGATGTCAATTTATTAAGTTTATCTTCAAATAAAAATCATAGTCTTTGCCCAAATTTAATTATATTACCTGCAGTATTTTTAGACCTCACAAGTTATCAAACACGAGTTGTAATTCAAAATCGATATACTTACGATGTAAAAGATAACATGAGGTCCTGGAACTGAATACCACCAGAATCTAACAATTTCTCAGTGTTTAAAATGGATTATGATAAAAGCCTTGCTATATGCGAAATCTGCCTGAGCATTAAAGTGGGCTAAGCAGTCCAAGCGAAAATGTTATTTGGATAAAAGATGACCATTAAACAAGGAGAATTGCACCGCTTTCACACCATTAACCTCGGAATCCCTTAGGCGAAATTCTACCAAAGAAATGTTCACTTACTTTGAGAAAATTTTGTCTTATTTTTACAGCTGCATATCTACAAATTTTCGTTAAAGATTGGAAAAGATAACAAAGATTTAAATCGAAGTTCTTTAGCCATCAAGTACACCTGATGTTACAGAGAGCGAACTGTACTGTTTCCTGTTTCGTTAAATATCCCAACCATAATCTACGAAGTACATATAATCATTTTATCCTTCGTTGAACTCACAGGAAACAAAATAGATTTTGGCAAGATTTCCGAATTTCAATTAAAACTTCTGCTCTCACCTGATGTCAGAACTTCACATGATACTTATCTGGCAGGCGGATATGGATGTAGTTTCCTCATCCGAAGGTAAACAACATATATTACAACAGTTGTTTATGTAATTCTTGCCCATTTGGATGTAATCTTTTATGAAATTGCTATAGGGAGAACTTTGATATTTAAGTTCCCAAAGTTGCTCTGATGCAGTTCATATAATACGACCTGTTCTGTATCTGATCCGATTTCTGGATACTTAAATGAATTTATTAAGATCTAGTTCCAGTTGTGATCATATACGTAGTCTTAAATGACAGGGAAAATTATTGTTATCATAAAATAGACCTTTTTCTTTTTGAATAGTTTCCCCTTAATGAAGGATTTACCAGAAGCTTGAGAGTATACAACTTTCCATATAATTAATTCAAATAAAGAGCTGAAAAGTGCGTGAAGTTCAGGATGATAACTGGAACACTAAAAAAGTTATAGCCATAAAGACTAAAAGCTTGGTTCATTATCATGTAATATAAATACAAGGATCCGCACGCGAAAAGCATATTTCTCTGAAAGCACTTACTCCTTCAGGCTGTTCCAGCTGAGTTCCATCTCAGATTTGGATACATTTATGCTGTCCTATAAGACTAAATTGTGTGATGGTGCCCTACTTTTGGTGATTCCGTATTCACGTCAGATGTGAAATCCTCTCGCATGAGCAACCTTTCATAGGCTTAGAGTAGACCAATCATGCGGAAGATATTTTCACAGTCTCTCAACGATGATATAATGTGAAAGCTTCCTCAAATGCTATTTTCTTGATTTTTTATATATATCTTAAGAGCCATTTGCACTGAAATTTCGTTGATATAAGTTGCCGTTCGCTACAGCCCAGTTGAAAAATATTTTCTTGCCATACTGAATGGATGTCATTAGGGACCTTCCGGTTAAATTGACTGAAAATAGTCTGATCATTTACTATAAAGTTCACGCTCTAAAATGTATTCGTGGGTATCTTATATCTGAAAAGCGGTGGCAAATACTTCATTCTGGAAGCGAAAAGTGCTTAATATTTAAGGGAGAGGGAGCTCCCAGTTTGTTAAAGGAGTTATTTGATAGTCTAAAAACTCATTTTAATATAAAACTTAACTACCTCAAGTAGGAAGCATCGTAAACTAATATTAAAATCCTCCGGGAAATATAAGAGCATAACATGCAATATCTGATTTGAACATGCAGTTGTTGATAGTCGTATCAATCACATATGATTTTCAACATGAAAATATCTGCAATCCTACAAAATGAATGTAACAATAAGATGAGATATTCCAGAAATTTATCAGATTTCAGTGCCATACGAACAAGGCGATCATTATAGCAAAAGACACGTATTTCCAATAGACTAGGAGGAAAGCTCATCTCGTATTTCGACCATAATCTCAATAAGACGTAGAGTAACCGAGAGCAGATATCCTCAATGCGGATGGATTTGAAGCTTACAGGCAATAAGTTGTGTGCTTAAAGTATTATTATAGAGGAACTGTACGTGCAGCAGTACTAGGTAGTGGGTCTGAGTGGGGCGGGGAGCGGGGAGGAAGACTGTGAGTTATTTAATTCTCAAATAAACGTGGACCTGCTATTGTGGACAGACTAAGAAAATTGAATAGAATGTAAACCTCTACAGGAGGGGATGACAGTCTTTTGAAAGTATACAAAACTTTCTGGACTGAGGAGTTGGTCATGTGACAGCCGAAGTTATATGGTGCAGAATACAATAAACGGAAAGTCCTTACGCTTCCATTGTAATTGAGTACAATAAGCGAAAACAATGCGTGCCTGGAGTCCGCACTTTAAGTGTAGTGAAGAGTCCTTCACGTAATGGCTTGTCACAGACACCACAAATTCATTAAAAAAGATCTCCTCGCTCTTATGCTTGCTCTCGACGTCAATTGAATCACATTACTGGAAATTATTTGCCTTTGAATTCATGTCCTGTTGAACCTGCTCAAATTCACTCCAGACAAAGTATCTGAGGATAAAGTTTAGGAGCCCTATGTGTACTTATGCCAGAAATTTAAAGCTTCACCACTGAAATTACGTGGAAGGCAATTTATAAAAAGAATTTATAGACCTTCGTATGCACTGGGAAAAGAAGCTTTTTATGGCCCTCTGATTTTATACGAAATATCCTTCTTGTGTGTCCAAGGCAATAGCACTCATTAGTTAGAATTAAAATGAAATTAATGCAGAAATCAAACGTAAGAGCCGCAATGAAAATGAGTTAGTGTAATTTATACTCATGGAGTCAAGAAGTATAGAAGTACATCTCAGAAATTTATTATGGTATTGGAAGCTTACAATCACAAGTAAAAAGCTCAAGCCAAATTACACTTAACGACTGAGTGAAGTATAATAAAACCGCTCAGAACATAGACACAATTGTACTTATTTTCGAGTGAAAGATTACAACGGAAATAAAATGAACAATAAAAGGGATTTATTGCCATATTAAAACACACTTATCATCCTACAAAGCAATCTACGCCGTTAGTAACGTTTCAAAACATAGACATCCGAAATTGATGTAATACTGACTAAAAGGGGGAATATATCAAGTACCTAGAAGTCTGGATGTAGAAGTGACGGGGGGTTGGTTTTGAGGAAATCGAATTTAAATTTCATTAACGTCTGTATTTTCCAAAAAGCAAGTAATAAGTGCATGTATCTGCAATGTAATAGAAAGATTTCATGTCGTTTGACAGTGTAAAATCCTTCCAACTCCTCACAAGGATCACAGAATTATCCAGGATTCATTTGAAAGTTCCAACGTTCTTTTTGAGAGGGGTTTTTGAGAAATTTTCTTACTTGTCTCGATCCCCTTTTCAATGCCCATCTCTAAAAACAAAAGGTTAATTCTGTGATGCGACTTCCGCTGGAAGGAATATTTGATCCAATTGAGAGCAAAAGAAAAACAATAAAAAAATTTGTTCCGGGAACTAAAAAGTAATTCGAGGTTTTCTCCAAACCAATTTCAATTTGTTTGGTTTCGTTCAGAGCAAAAACTTCGTCAAATAAATTTTTCGGTATTTGTTTACTGAAATCGTTTTTTTTTGGAAACAACTGTTCAACCCCTGATCTTTACTAACTTACACTGACACTGATCAAGTTTGATTCCGATCACGTCAGTGATTCAGACCAAATTATGATCGGAATCACTTTTGAGCGAAATCAGTGATGTGATCGAAAATATGGTTCCTTGCAACGTGGGTGATCCACATATACTATCCTACTTATAGGATAGAAACGGTCGAAAGACAAAATATCGAAAATTGTTGGCAAACATAATTGACCATTTTAAAAACAAAAAATTTTGAAATTCGAGATGTCAAGCTTTTTTATTGAAGAAATTTTTGCTGCTTTTCAGACGCCAATGATGATGACCACGTTATAAAAATTCCCATCGATAGTTAGTGAAATTATTTTTTTTTGAATTACGCAAAATGGGAAAAATTATGAAGAGTTTAATTAAGTTTTATAACAATTCATAGACTTAGAAGAATGAATAAGAGATTTAGTTAAGTCTTAAAAAGTCTTAAAGAATTTTTTCTTTAATATAAATTTTTTTTCGAATTTCTGGATTAGCATATCATTTGGCCTTCATAGTGAAAGGTTTGTCAAGGCAATTAACGAAATAAATACATAAAATGTGTTTCTTTTCCATTCCATTGGTTTAAGATAATTATTAATAGCTGCTTCTAGTTACCCAGCTTATCTTATATAATGGAAAATTCCTTGATTTCAAAAGAATTACGTTAATAATATGCAAGAATTGCTTCAGAATATTCCCTTTAATTCCACGTAATTTTCCACTGGTAAAGTCATTGATAAATCTACTGCCAGCTTAACGCACGCATAGTCAATTTTATTTAAATCGTCTCAGATACTTTGTTAAAGAATACTTATAACTCTCAATATAAACCAGAAAACCTGATTTTCTGCTAAATTAGACAAGAAGTATGTTAAATCTACTAGAACAACATCCAGTGTGAAGTAAAGCAACTGGAAAAGATACGTTCAATTCCATCAGGAATCAGTGAATCAGTGACGAGTACAGTGCTGGCAAAATTTATCATTATGTTCATCGAGATTAAAGGGGAAAATTAATTGCTGCTCCCCCACCCTCTATTTTGTACGAGATGGGTAAACGTTTTGCGTTTAATATCAAAAAGAATTAAGTGGTAATTCGCTCATGGATTCTGAAATGTAGAATCGTATACATGAAAATGGAAAATATTTCAGTCAGACAAATGCGATATTTTTTATAGAAAAATCTGTGGTCTTCTAGGTGAAAAATATATTGGCAGTGATGAATATTATATCTGTTTACCGCAACATTAAATAGGCAAAAGCATTATAAAGTTAATCTCTATATTGTTGGTCACTGAAAGCGTACGATAAATTTATTTATTTAACATTTATTACTGGTCTACTTCAACGTGTTGGAAGTTACACAAGCAGCATGCTTCAGATAATTTAATATATTTGTACTTAATGTTATATATATATATATCTATATGTGTTGCAGATAAATTTTGATAAATTTGAGACAAGAACCATTATCATCTTTAAAGAAAAAGCTATTAACTTTTGAGTGATATTATAGTGCGATATACTTTTTAATTCAAATAAAAGTAAAGACTGAATCAAAGTTCGAATTTGCAAATAGAGTTCAAAACACGGAACTTTTCTGAAGCTCACCTCGTGAAAGTATCTTTGTAAAGTCAGAGACCGCGTGTAGAAATATTTGGCATTAGCGCATCCATCTATTGGAATCAAAGCCATTAAGATCGATTGACGAAATCTTTTCAAGAGCACGAATATGTTACTTAACTGACTCCTTGAAAACTTGCGAGAAATGTGCTATTTAGAGATATTCCTATACCAAAGAAATTGTAGCCTATTATAGAACTAAATCATATAGATAAATTGACAGGATCAATATAATATCCCCTACAGTTTGGGGATGGATGTAGATCATGGAGAAATTTTTTCCCAGCCCCGAGTAGGTCCTAAGTATACTTCATAATCTAAACCACGAGACTTTTACCACCCTTATTTTGGAGTCTTTAATCAATTTATTGGTATTTACCTTCCAAATTGGATGGAAAATGTGTCAACCTTCCCTAGACATCATTTTGAGTGAAATTAAGCAGTGTGCAAAAATCCTAATAATATTTTTTAAATGATAAAATAATATTAAAGGGTTTCACCTCACTATGAAAATTAAGTTTTCTTTCACATAAATCGAGAAATAACTATTAAGCCTGTTGAGTTATACAGCACATGCTCCACCATTTTAATCTCTTTCATACAAAATTGGTATTTATCGTGTTCAAAAAGTCCCATTTTCTTTAAATGGTAATTTAATTGACAGTGTGTAAATCTGAAAACTTCTCCGACTTGAACGATCGGATGAACCTGAAACAAAACTCCGTTGTGTGTGGCCACTGGCCAGCCTTAGACCATAGTATTCCTTTTCGAACCTTATTTCTCCAGTACTAAATCTTTCCCATATTTGGCTCTTTGAATAGCCGTAGAAAGGCTCAAGACAGTGAAGGTTAATTCTGCACCATCCTTTGCAAGCCGGTCTTCACTTTTCTTTCTCTAAATACCTTAATGCCCTGGTACTTGGTGTGGATCCTATTGTATTATGACAGTTGCTTGAGGTCAGCAGCAGACAGCCCCGCATAAGTTTCAACTCACAAGTGAATGAGATGATTTTTCTTAGCGCTGCCTGACTGCCCTATAGTATAATTATTTTCTTTACACGTTCGGCTTTAACAATATTAACGTCCGCAAAAAGCTCTATAGGTTGAATATCTTCTTGGAAAATGTTTGGGAATGTAACGAGAGATGTTCTCCGTTCTATTTCGGATCCTTTTGTGTATCAGACAAGGGATTTTCTTTCAGAGGTCATTCACCAGAAAGCCGATCGATTATTTACGATTAGATTGAATGGCATGTCAAAAGTTCACCTCATTTATTTCTAAGGCCCACCTTCCTGACTAAAACTGACGGATTCAGCTGCAGGATATGCAAAACAGAGAAATGCAACAGGGCTTTTGAAACCCCCTCCTCTTAATGTTAATTTATACATATAATTTAAAACTGTTCATTATAAAAGCATTTCCAATAAATCACCTTCCCCATGTGACTGCTCTCTTTGTGCTTTTTTCTATATTGTGTATCATCGGATTAACACAATAAATTGGAATACGGTCAGTGACAGACAAAATTTAAAGTCGCAATTATCGCATGGTATGATGAAAAATCCAGAAATTATCACATATCATCCATTACCGAATGTAAATGCAGCAACTTAACGTGCTTCCATCGTATATTTTCCCCATTTATCATGTACAGCAACTGTAGGTCGAAATAAAAAAAGGAGGCCAAGGGTGTGAGGTTACAGACCGTCCGAGTAAAGGAATTCCCTTTTTCTACCCCAAAAGGAATAAATCAATGATTGAATTTGCTATACCCCGGGGCTCTCCTAGGCGAAATGCCGATTCTGATGGAAATAAATCAAGAAATTCGATTTCATCTTCCCTGGCCTGACACCGTTCTTCCTTATTGCGATCATAAATTACTTTTTCTCCACCGCAAGGAAATACCACTAGACTAGAGTGAATGAAGAAACTTTTCCCCAGAATGTGAAATTGACGTAATGAGCTGAAAAGCAGAAAAGAAGTTGAGAACAATAATTTTTTACGGCGTTTTTTTAGCATAAATTTACCTGGGTGTTAGCGTATCCTGTACAGCGATGCTAAGAAACAAGGAAGATTTTTAACGCTTCAAAATATTCCGGTTGAAGTTTCGCGTCTTAAAGATTTTAACAGTCTTCCGTAGACAGCAATGAAAAAAGTGGAAATTAATTGCAACCATTCTCGACGGAAAATTTACGCTTATTTTCACCCAACTTGCGTGAAAGCCGTGCTCAACTAAAGACGCCAAATTCGATTTAAGAACTTCAAAGCAATAGCAATTTGTCTTGTTATTTTATAATGCGAGTTAATCCCTCACGTAATTTAATATTTATACGCACTCAAAGGAATCATCTTCGTACGGCAGACTTCTTTTGCCAAAATCGCTCATTGCCCCGCAGATGGGAACGCGTCTCTCAAATTGGATCACAGATGAGGAGGTCGTGTGAAATTTAATAACACTCAAAGATTCCTACAGTGTATTTAAATCAAATTTCCTGGGGAAGGTTTCATGCGAATCATCATATCTGTTGTGTGGATACGCAGGTATAAATTTCGGATACAATCAAGATAATACAAAAATCTTGTTCGTTAATTTAACGAAACACTCTAACCTATCTGAACACTCTACCCTATCTGAAAGTAATTGAAGCGTTTTATGAGAATAATGTTTAATACTGATGAACTATGTTTCTCTAGGCCTTTAAGTTTTGTTTAAAGATAGGGTTGAAGACCATTTTGAGCTGAGATGTAGCAAATATTTACGAGCTTTCAGACTATTCCTTTAGAGGTTAGAACCTTTGCTCTCATACACCTGCATAAAATCTACAAAACGCTCCTGGCTTCTATATGACTTAGCAGACGGATGCACACGATAAAAATCTAATCAGCCATCAATCTTTCCTGCCTGAGATCAGTCTTATTATTTCGAACAGGGAAGCCGCATGCAATGTATTCCGTCGTCTCAGTATTCTTCAGGCACAATCTGCATGAATCATCCTCTAGGATCCCCATCCATCCGAGAAACCAACCACCTAAATGTTCGTCCCTTTATACTTAGAACTCTTCGTATGGCTGGTCCACTCGCCAGCCTAATTCCTTTCTTAGCTTGCCATCAATTTGTGATATTTTCCCACGAATTTTAGTTTTCTTTTATAAACCTATTTCTTTTCATCCTCTTAGTTCTGTGTCGTTGGATATCGTGAGTTCTCTGATATTTTTGAAGTGATCCAGCAACCTGCAACCTGATTGTCGCCTCCACTGCTATCGTTTTCACAAAAACATCCGGCGCCCAGTGGGACAAAACCACCAAAAACCTGGCAAAAACTCAAATCTTATTCCGATTTGCACAGAAACTTGTATTCGGGGGTTTTTCAGATTGCTGATTATAAATCCAACGTCAAAATTACAAAATTCAAGATGGCGGATCCAATATGGCGGATCTGTATTTCAAAAGCATGTCCGATTGAGACAAAATTTAGTATCGCGAGGTTTTTTTTGGGGTTGCTGATTATGAATCCGAAGTCAAAATTACAAAATTCAAAATGGCGGATCCAATAGACTGTTCTTCCTGGCATTTCGTTAGTTTTACGATTTCGACTTCTAAAAATTCAAACTTTTTTTCAATTTCTATGCTGTCACATCTTTTCATAATGCTTACAAGCTCTCTTCTCGTCACAAATATTGTATGGGAACTTGCACCTATCACAAAATAAAGAATTATAGATAAAATCAGAAATACCCATACAATATCAAAATTTATCCAATATTACATAACAGAATTTTGTG
>QYTT01083682.1:46092-57048 GCA_006980735.1 Dasypogon diadema
TTAACATCAAGTACCTATACAGGGTGGAAAATTTTATCTTTCAAACCAAATCTAAAAATGCATATTTTTCGCAACAAAAAGTAATTTATATGTACATTATTTAGTTTTAGGCGATTAAGAAATTCACCTTCACTTTTACATACGATTTGCTCACGAAATAATGTTCAATAATAATTAATGCTCCCTTATTTATTTTGACGAAAGCATATATAATTGGATAGAGTAACCCATTTAGCAAACAGTAGTTTATGGGACTGAATGCGTACTTATAAAAGGGATATCATGTTAGGAAACTGTGGACAATATATGTATTCGTAGCCTGGAAGCATGCCGAAGGAAGTCCCGTCTTTTGGTAGAGCTGTGTAAAGCACCGTCCTACCCGTTTCCGGGAGTCTGGGTCCGACGAATGTACCCCAATGGAAACCAGACACCAAACCGCCAGAAAAAGCTCCATTACACGGTACAAAGATTAAAATTTCTCTCACTGCTTATCATTCTCTTGGTCAGACGATCTTTATCTTTATCCACATGTCGATTTTTGAAATTTTTTGCCTTCCTGAACAGAGCTCATTTTCAACAGTACCTCGACCTTCAGAAAACTCCTTGTAGCATCTGAAAACTTGTGCTCCTTGAAATTTCTTAACACTAGGTTTATGAAACCTCTCTTTCAATTGCAGTATTCAGCGCATTATTTCTATCTCTGTTGTAAGTACCTCGGTAAATCTAGTGTTAATTTTTTTAAGCAAAGACGTCGCGTTCTTACGCCAGAAAATACAACTAATACTAAGGCAATTGCTTCCCCAATATTAGCGGAAAAACTTGCCAATTTTTAAAATCTTATCTAATCCTGTTTACTTTCTGCTCTCGAAGCTTTTGTACTCATTGAGATGTAAAAAATATTTAAACCAAGAAACTTCATGGTCTAAGTATTGTGTATAAAATACATGTCGCTGTTTCTAGATGAATTGTAGGAAGGAACTAGAGTTAATCCTTAGGATGACAACGTCCCCTTAGAATCTTACGGGCAAAACCGATGAAATTATATGCTGTCCTTGCAAACATAATTGTATTGTCCGAGAAGTTTGCCACCTCTCATTTACTTTCAACATCTATATATATATATCTCTCAAGTCAAGTTCCTTTTACTTTTGATGAAACAATTTGGAAATATTTTCCTGTGTACTATTTAGAATAACTCAAATTGAAGGAAATTTTTTATAGAAAGTCTATCTGCTCGTAGGCGTTAACTTTTGGAAAGTACGCAGATGTTAGCGATGCTCTCATGGTACGTAGCAACCAATAACAAAGTGTTGCCCTTTGAACGTAAAAATATGCCTCAAACATGAAATACGTTTTTCTTATAAAGCTGGCTTTTTCCACAAGGCCACTTTCTTGGGACCATGTGACATCATTAAATAAAGGTTTACTTCTCACTCAGGTTAAGAGTTAAATGCGAGTGAAAATTGAGGGCCGTGTTATGTAATTCAATTCAAATTCATCGACAATCGAACATATGGAGGAATCATTGTAAAAATTTTAATTGGAATTCGACTCAGAATTTTGCCATAAATTCATTCGTCGATGCAATTGAATCGAATTACATAATTTGGCCCTGAACAGATTTTCAGACACCTTTTAATTAGCAAGCTCAACTAGAAAAAAATTAATTTGGCAAGCGTAGATAATGAAATAGGTATGTTTACTATTGCTTGAGTTTTGGCCATTGGCTTGATAGACTTAAAACACCGGTAAACTGGGGTTTGGTAATATGCCCTGGTGAAGGAACTCAAATTAGCTTGACCTGAACTCGCCCCTGGTACCGTGCGGTGGTCTGCCTGCCTCTGCTGCCGTTCGGTGTTAACACTGGCGATCCTCTGGTAGGGCACCTAATTGTAACTTCGTTTCAATGGTTTACCGTATTGTAACCGAAGTTTAAGAATGTGTGCGCGAAGATGATTCCCATGAATCGAAGTGCCAACAAAAAAAAACACCACAAGAACGTGTGTTTGGATTTCCCCCCAGATTTTACAGAAACAAAAAGCCAAAGCGTAGAATGGCGCACCAGCACGAAACGTTCGCCTCCACTCAAGAGAGCGAGAATGAGAAAATCGAAAATCAAGTTGATGTTCATTGGTTTCCTCTTTTTTTACCATCAGGGGATCATGCACCAAAAATTTGTGCCTCCAAGATAAACTGCGAACCAACAGTTTTACCGAGAGATCTTGGACAGGAGGCTTTCTAAAGGGGTTGCTCGAGTGCGACCTCGTATTGCACACAATCCTAATTCCATAACTCCCTTTTCTATTTGCCTTTTCGCCAAAGCTGTGCTATAACATCATAGGATATCCTCTGAGCTGTGGCTGCACCTTAATAGAAATTCGATGCTACATCATTACAACCCTCCTTTTCATACGGCACTTTCAATCATCAAATTTCTGAGATTTAAGAGATTCTAGTTCTTCACACAGCCGCTGTATTCCCCCAATTTGAGTCCTTGTGACTTTTCTTAGTTCCCAAAATTTAAATTCACCCTTAAGGGACGTCAATTTAGGAAAATTTAGAATATGCAGAATGTCGAAACCAATCAGCTAAAAGACACTTCAGCCCAGCAACGTCTCCGAGGGAATAACTTGAATTACTTTTATCATTTTAAACTCTCAATGAGACATTCCTTATGTATTTTAAATGCTATTTATTTCTTTAAAAAACATATTAAAGAAAAATCTTTTATACTGCTATCTATAACTTGTTCACATCCCTCAAAAACTCTCATAACATACACCTGAAGGATATAATTCTCCCTTACCCTAAGTAGTTTGTTACAGACAACTAAAAATGACAAAATATCAAGCTTTATTCATAGGTTGCGTCAAAGTATCACAATGGGCTATAAATTTTATCCCACCCACCATATGATATATTATCACTGCCTACATATCACCATACTAAATTTTCTGCTTTCATTTACAGAATGACAATTTTACTAGAGCTAATAAAAATATGTCACTGAATACATGAAAAATTTTTCATATCTCCCTTAAGATCCAGGTGTGGTAGCAGTTACATATGAATGAAAGAAATTACGAACTTCGCAATGTATGTAACTCAAGGACCAAAACTTCACAACGAAAATAAGTCTGTACGGGGATAAAAATTTTTGCACCTAACAAATTATGTCATTTACGGGTGAATGGAGGTAACAAACACCCCAAAATAAAAGGTGAGCGCTATTAAAGTGTCAGGTTTTATTAAAGACCAAACGTATCTGATGCCAGGTGAAACATGATTTTAGTTTTATGATCTTAGATCTTTATACTGAGAGGAGTATTTCTTGAAAATTGAGTTTTCCATTATGAGCTCAAGTGCTATTCAAAGATATTATGGGAAAATTATTATGTTAAGTTGGGAAATAATACATAAAGTTTCATTTGGTAGAAGAATATTCACAGGGAATCTGAAATGTAATGTGGAATAGTTACTACGTAGGACAGAAGGGGAGTACTTCTACAATTAATATAGCAATGCCAGGTGGCTGGCTGGTATTCTTTGCACCTTTAATACTTTTATGAGGGGTAAGCTTAATTTAATGGAAATGGAAATTGAAGGAAAAGTGCTCTTGTTTTCTTCTCTAAAAGTTTTTAAATTATGGTAATTCCTCAAAATAAAATAAATAAAATAAAATCATAACAGTTACATTGGGACCACAAAAATATCACAACTTTCATGTATCGTGGAGGCATGGAAAATTCGACACGTGATGTATATAAAAGTGCAATTCGTTTGTAAAGTGAATAATATAACGACCTAAAAATATTACTCTTCATTGCCTTCGGCTCTCTACCTCAATAAACCCCTAGTTTTTTTGTGTTTTTAATGTGCCATCCAGCGTATGAAAACGACGGCGACTGTTTTTTATGGCATCCTCCGTTTTTACAAAAATTGCCTTTTGTAGTGGAGGTAGAGGGTGAAAAAGTGAGCATAAGGCAAAAATGATATGTGTTTTTACTTTTGAGCTGCAGGTTTCAATGTTATGTTCTCTTCAGGTTATACATCTCACTGGTTGATAGTTAATGAGGAAAAGTTTTAGCAATCTGCATAAAAGTTTAATTATCATAGTCAGCTCCATCCGGATATTTCTACGCGTAACTTTTATTTCCCTGAATAAATGTATTTTGCACATATTTTTCATCCATCCACTTTAATCCCCAAGATGGGGTAGGGTTTCCGCTTTTCGTCCAAAGTTTTAAATGAAATAGGGATCGAGTGGCATCTCATTTTGAAGCCTTATAAATACTGTGTTCGACGCCATCTCATTTATTAAATTTGATTCACCAGTTTCCGAGAAATCGCGCTTCGTATTTCTAAGTTTATAAACTTAAAAAAACTGGACTGGACTGAGAATTTTTAACCTGACAAGCGTTGCAAGTAAGCCACAATTTGTGACATGAAATTTTTACTAGGCAACATCCCACTGGTTCCGCAAGTACAATACAAATTCCTGCAAGAATTCCAATCAAAACTTGAAACCTGAAGCCAAACATGATCCATTAGTTCTTAGTTGGCAATCGTTAATAGAACTGCACCTATCACATTACAGAATAGTGTTGGTCTGGAAGCTTTTATTAATCCAGAATTGCACTGGAAGTTCCATTAAGTATTTATTTACATAAAATTAAATAAAATAATCGTACAGAATTTAGTATAGCCAAATACAAAACGACTTGTGCATCATTCTCAACGTAGAATCGAATTCCATTTAATTACATCTCTTAAAATCAGTAAATCTTTCAACTGATGAAAAAATACAATTTTCGGAGAAAAACATTTGCTTTCCGACCTTTGAGTATATTTGATGACTTTCGGGAAACCCTTTCAATATCTACCAACTTCCCAAGAAATTGCTTTCTTAATGTATCGCATTTAGAGGCTAAGCTTTCGGGTAAATTGTCCTTTCTACGGCACCGGTTTCCTTCAAAATATAAAAAGAGGGATCAAGTCATTCACGATTCTATTTATATAGGACCCCATTGCCTAAATAAATGCTGTATAATTCTAAGAAACTTTAACGTGAAAGAGGTTACTTTCTGATAACTGATATATGGATAAAGTGCTTAAATAAATGCAAATAAGAGAGATTGTTGTTTTAGTAATTGGATTCTTTTATAAATAAATGATTAGATGACTTTTTTTGGAGATGCTTTATGTATTGTCTAGGCAAATTTTCATAGTAGAATAATCCTTTAACTGTCCTACAGACACAAAGAGGATCACAGTACGCAGGTGCAATATTTCTATGATTATTTCTACCCCATTAAAAAGAAGAAAACATCCTAGAGCATCCTTAATGCCTTTTAAAGGAGCCATTACATAAATTCATTGAGACATATTTATAGTATCCCCAAAAAGGAACCTGCAACATAAAGCAAGTGTTGAGCAAGTGGGGTGTAAATTATTGTGTCCTCTGGCGTTAGTTTTGGTGATATTCCTTCTGTTTTTGTGAAAAAGAAAGAAAATAATTGAAAAAAGTTTCCTGCAACAAATGTGCCAAGTACATAGCCCTTTTACTTCAATTTTACAAATTTCCAAGCTTTATACTTACTGGAGGCAATTTAAATTTATTAAAGTCTCCAAATAATATTTTAGTTAAAGTAGGTTAAATTTAATTTATTGGGATTATTGTGTATATAAAGTGCATTTACTCTTATGAATTCAATTTCGAAGCTAATTTCAAGAAACTTTTTCAAGTGTTTTTCGAAGTGAATTTCATTTCAAAATTTAATTCAATTTAAATATTTGTGTCCAACAAGTGACAGCATCTTCATCTATTGTTATCATAGCGTTTCGATTAACTACTGTAAAAGACATCAGATTCAAAGCGAATGACGATTTATTTATCCAACTTAAAATTTGAGGGAGATGAAATGAAAGTACAATACATGACAAACAATAATATTGAGATTAAATCTCGGACTCTGTTTTATATAAAAGCAAAAAGATTTGGATCGATAGCCGAAAACTGCAACTTATTCGTAAGGATAATCGAAGAGCTGATCTAGAATGTATAAGACATAGTATACCTCTTAAACCAGCTTTGTTTTGCACATCTTATACACAGCGCCTCTATGAGCCAATAATACTATCACTAAAATCGTTTATTTCAGCACTTGGCGCCGAGAGTTAAAACACTGAATTACTTTCATTACGTCGGACCAATATAATTGCCAGAGTAGGAAAGTGTCCGTCTTTGTCAATCCGTTCTTTCTTCCATTGTGGTTGTTACGTTTAAAATTGCTGCAAGGTAGTCAATACTTGTCTGATTGAATTGTATTGAAACCATCAAACTTGTTATAGATGTTCTGCGTTCACCTAGTCTGTGTATATAAAACAGAAAAGTTATTATCATAATTTATATCTCCAGTTCTTTTTTATGGATATTTTACCTAAAAATTAACTTCAATACTTTGGCAGGAGACATGGAGTTATACGAGTATATCAGTGATATAAATAAAAGCTTTAAAAATAATTACAAAACATCAAAAAGGTATGTTTTCCCTTATCTTTTGTTTAATCCTTATACTAGATTTTCCATATTATGTAAATCTATGCCATTCATAAAATTAGGACTGATAACAATACACCTTGACCTTATTGGAGCATTTTATAGTCTTCTTTATGTACATTAAGTACATATAACCATATCAAAACGTAAAATTCAATCGAATGAGGCGAAAATGAAATCAATTTTCCACAATTACTTCCGTTAAATTTGGTTTAAGTTACAAAAGCCTTAAGTGCATCCTGAAATTTTCTAACTCCACAAATTGCCCGCTATTCTTTCTGGATTTAATTCGACTACCGAAAAGACCTTCATTTACCCCCTTCGATTTTGGGGAATCCCTTCAAATATAATACCAGCGACTAATACCAAGGAAATCCACTCATGAACGAGAGAAGAGATTGAAACCCTGTCAGAGTTAATCCTTCATCCTGTGAAATTCGAGATTCTTTTGGTTGTTCATTGGAACAAACTTTGAAAGAGATTAAGCACACTGTCTTTATCCATGCCCTTAATCCTGCACTGTAAGCCCACGATAATGTTTTCAAATGATTCGCCTTGGCTTTCCAACTTTCTTCAAATTGGCGATGTAAACGTATTTTCCCTCTTTTAAAACGATGCTGGATTAGGCTTGTTGTCAGTGAAGGGTTGACAGTTGCTTTAAAAAAGCAATGTGCTGAATAAATTTATTTTCGAATGAAATCTCTGTTTGAGGATATCTACTGAATCTAGATAGATGTCTTTGGAAAGAAATTGCGTTTAGAGGAACTCTAAATTTCCTGGTATTATACAAAAAGCTTTTTTTTTGCAATGTAATGTTTCAAGTTGTCGTGATTATTTCTACAAAGATTTGAATTTCCAACTTCAAAATACCATAAATGCCGTTTTCTTGTACATTTTTACTGTCCTGATTTCAATCAATAATGAAGCATTTTATGTAGGTTTATTAAATTTCTTACTAGATATCAAAAATCATCTGAAATCAAATGTAATTTTGGGCGTATTTAGTAGAATTGAGTATAGCGGAAAATTATTAAAAGGAAAACTTTTGAACATCATTAATAGTCAAAAAAATATTTTTAGTAAGGGGAAATAATTAAGAAAACGTTTTAATTCATGTCATTTGGCCCAACAAGTGAGTTGCAGTTCTGCAGGTTTTCTTCTCTATGAGCGGGAGTTCGATTCACAGTGACTTATTTGGATACAAGATACTGACAAGAATTACACTTGTGAAGCCATTGGGATGTTGCACAGTAAAATTACATGTGGAAACTTTGGCTTACTTCCAACATTTGTCAGGTTATATGTAATTACCAATCTTTTCTTACTCAAAATTTCCTTCCGAAACTGAAAACTGCGACGTCGGTCGAAAATATTGGTGAGGACCAAGAGGCTAGGCGATCATCCTCGATGGACACCATTGTGTAAACGGCAGAACCGACCCCAAAGGTGTCTAGTATTTGGTACCAAGTGGATGACTACTAACCATTGAAAGGCACCAAGCATAAGCGAAGGAAACATACGGAAAAGAAGCTTCGCCTGATTAAAGTTAGGAAGTAGGCTGCGAAGGCTAAAGCAGAAAGCATTGGTCCATAGAAAGGGACGAACGACCTACCTGTCCAAATATGGTTCCTGGTGACCTTGTCAGGGGAATCGCTGACATCGGGTGCGAGTGTGGATTGGATGCAGAGCAATTAACAGCCTTTCAAAAGGCGCTGCTGACTCCCCTAAACGCTTTCGGATATTGGGATCACGAACATTGGTTTGGAGTGCGGGATGATTGTGCTTAGGTGCAGGAGCCAAAAATCAAAGGAGTAACCGCTTCACATTGTGGAGAAAATGTGCAACTTATGAGAAGGAATCGATCTTTTTTAAGGTATTGCCTAAGCTCAGGGAATAACTCTATGATGGAAATTTTAACCTGGCAAATGTTGTAAGTGAGCCAGAGTATTTTGCATTATTACTGTGCAACATCTCAGCGGCTTCACAAGTACAATTCTTGTCAGTAGAATTGTCTCAGTTCAAGATAAATTGCCACGTCTTCTGCAAGATTTGACTTTCACTCCTGTGGATGTAAAGTCTGCAGACGTGCCGCTCAACCCGCTCGACCACCGGGGTGGATCGCCTGTACATCCTTTAAGACATGCAGACAATTCTGGTCAGAATTTACAAACAAAATGCAAGTGCAAAGGATCCCAGAGGAGAGGATTTACTTGAATTTATGAATGGAAGGAAATTGCATATTGCAAATAGGGAAATGGAGTCAACTTTCGTCGATACCAAACGGAAGAAGGTGATTAACTTGATGCATTAATGTAGAAGAGTTTGTGAGCTAAGGTGAAGTATCTCGCCGAGATCGGCACACTTTATATACACAATGGTGGTCGTAGCTGTTTTGACATTTTCGTGTTAATAATGCCAGGTAATTGTTAGGCGACAACTGCATTGGGTACAAAAGATTACACGGATAGGAATGACGGACACTTTTTGCAATGCGATCATGACTGTGCTGGAAATTCTCCTAGGACTGCCACCGCTAGAACTGTTTGTGAAAAAGATGACAGTGGAGGCAGTAATCGGAATGCACAGGAACAGTACATGGTACCCATTAGGGACTGAGTATGTACATAAAAGAATACTGGATTACGTAAAAAAGATCAGGGAACTCATAATGCCCACGGACCGTATCAAGAGGGTCAGGCTAACCGAACAATTTCTCAAGATTGCTATCAGTGACCGATCATTCCCGGAAAAAGGACGAGTATGCATGGTTGACGACCTGTAAGAAAGACAGCCAGTTACCTATTGAAACAATCAAACACTTAAAAGCAAAAAATTGCATTATTTCTAGGGGTAGTCAAAAAACAACTTGCAGTTTACTTCTGTGTTCACGCAATAAATAAAGGAAGGAAAATAGATTGAGTAACTGCACGAAGCGAAACACAGTACAGACTACCCAAATAGAAACCGAAATATTCTGAAATTATATTAACATTAAATACAGCAGCAAAGTAATTTTTGTAGTTCAGAGGAATTTTTTTCCTATATCATCAAGCACCTGCAAATATCTCGCTGTAACTTCTGTCCAACTTTCCACATATGAAAGCTAATTTAGGAATTCATCACCACCGATTTCTAAACTCAGAATATAAATCAGATTTTGCGAACGACATCTTGTGATAATGCTAGGTAAACTTGATATATTATACTTTTTTCATTCCTTTCAGGAATCAGTGGCTGCCATTTGGAAATTGGAGTCGGGATAATAAATTCACCATTTTACGTGCCTACACAGGTGTTCCCACTTGGAACAGAAAATCGTCAGGAAATGCGCTCCATTTATCAGGGCTTCATCCATGATGATTTCCTTTTACTGCTACTATGTGATCAATCAACGGTAACCATTCAGGTAATAATAATAATTCAGCAATGTGGAAAATTCCTAAGCCTATTATTTCACCTCTACAAAGCCAAAAGATTGCGGAAAATGGTTACCACAAGCGATGATTTTCCATCAAACGGTAGCACATCACCAGTAAACGATTTTTCTCACGTCTTCAATTTTAGTTGAGGGCAACCAGGGGCATGAGATAAAAGGAAATACATCATCTTACCAAGTCTCAGCTTGCGAATAATGAAATCTAGTCGACTTCCTGAAAGTTAAATTGTAGGTGATGAAAATGTTAATTTCGTCCCCATTGAAATGGAGCACAAAATGAAATGGACTACCAATGAGGGCGCATAAATTATCCCAATAATCTTTTATGGAAAAGTCTATTTATTGAACGCAAGGATCTCGTGCCATATAGAAAATACCTTTTACTGTTGCTGCGCTCACTTGATATGTAAATTCGGATTTTAGGTGGGAAATTTCTAACTTAATTTTAAATTGCAAAGCAAATATTTATATCAGTGGAATCTGGGGAGATTGCCAAATTTTCTTTTATTTCCGTGAGATTCCGGTTTTGTTGCTGGCAATTTTAAATTTGTGAGTTCTTTAAGTAAACGTTAACGTAAACCGATTGGTAACTCAGGTAAGCAATTAATATATTGTGCAATGAAATTAATGCACTTAATTCTCAATATTTACATTGACTGCTTACTCTTTTAGATAAGACTTCAATCCGCTATTATATCAGACATTCTACCAATAGAATAACTTTCTTAGAAGCCCAAGAGGGAAATTCGGAAAACATTTCTCCAAAACAAAACTCCACGGAAAGATTATCTGAAAGATGTTTTTAGTGCTCGAGACCAGCAGCTTCTCAAGTCAAAGACACCACAATTTGTTATTTTCGATCTAATAGAAAAATAAAATTCATCTGAATCAGATATTTCGAAATAAATTTTTTATTAGTTCACTTTATATACACACACTGCATTTGCTTAGTCACTATTAC
>QYTT01083683.1:5505-21361 GCA_006980735.1 Dasypogon diadema
TTTTTTTGTTGTTCATTTATTAAATTTTTTTATAATTCTAATTCCGACTACCTACAAAAAAAAAAACTGCAGTGATACTTTTTGATATTTTTTGTTTGAGTTGAATTTTTTCACACGGCCGCGAAAAGCAAATAATTACCCGGCTACAGATGATCGATGCCTACATTTTTTTCAAAACATTGACAAATAAAATAAAAAGTGTGTTATTAAAAAACTTCTGCACTTTATCTAATTTTTTGCTCCAAAAAAAGCCTAAAATAGGTGCTCCATGCCAGACCCCTTCCTTAACCCCTTGCACTATAAAAACGTGTGGGAGACGTAACTTGATTTATAGCCCAAAGTGAGAACCACATATCAGACAGCTGTTGCATTTTCTGAGCTATAAAGAACGCTTGTTTGTGATTTAAAAAAACCGGCCAAGTGCGAGTCGAATTCGCGCACGAAGGGTTCCGTACCATTATCTATAAAAACGGCAAAAAATCACGTTTGTTGTATGGGAGCCCCCTTAAATATTTATTGTATTCTATTTTTTAGTATTTGTTGTTATAGCGGCAACAGAAATACATCATCTGTGAAAATTTCAACTGTCTAACTATCACGGTTCATGAGATACAGCCTGGTGACAGACGGACGGACGGACGGACGGACGAACAGCGGAGCCTTAGTAATAGGATCCCGTTTTTGACCCTTTGGCTACGGAACCCTAAAAATGAATTTTTACAGCTTAGCAGGTTTATGCGATATGCGATATGTATTAAAGATTAGTAGGAAAAGAAAAATCAAAAAAATGCCATTAAATTTAGTTTTTTTCGCTTTTATTAAACCTGCATACAACAAATAATTAATTCAGAGTAAAGTTATTACAAGTTTGAAAAGTTCGGTCTTTGTGTTAGTGAAAGTGGTATACATTGTCGTCATTTAAACCATAATGCAAGGGGTTAAAGCAACTAAATTAATTTTATTCCTTAAAACGAATTAAATCAATTTGCTTTTTTTAATTTCTGCAAAACGACTATATGTTCTTAATATTAAAAATCAGCTAAGGTTTTTTAAAATTAGAAGGGAATAGTCTGCGTTATTTAATTACATACGTCAGCAGGTCACAATATTTGTTTTGTGTAAATATATTTATCTTTAAGTAGTTACAAAATTAATCTACAACTCTATGTATTTTTTTTTAAATTTAATATGAGACTAGAATTTTTTGCCAATAAAAATTATTGTAGTTATTTCACACAAATTTGTCCGGAAGAATAAATGTAAATTATGTCGAAAATGTGTAAAAAACTTATTTTAGGACTAACCATGCTAGGAAAAAATTTTTCATTTATTTTTCCGAGCTATGATTACTGATTGACCTTTGAACAGAAGTAGTTTCATCAAATAAAAAAATTCATGCAGTAAAGAGTTAGACTAATTCAAAAATACAAAATAAAACGATATATTTAAATATGAACAAGAACAACAGAAGGAAAAGCAAGTGGGATTTGAATCCTCAAGAAAAAAGGAAGGTTACTGTATAATTCGTGGAGATAAGTATGCTACAATACATCTTGTTTACTACTGCAACATAAAATAAGCTATACTGCCATCACTTTTAGCTATTGAGACTATCCTAGTTTTCTCACAATGAAATTTAAGAGCTTTGAACAATTTATATGAAATTGAAGTCGTTGCATAAATTACAGAAAAATCAATGCTCAGCAATGGCATACACTTGCATGTACTCAAATGAAGTACAAAGCAATAAATTATGTTTTCAACACTTTCTTAGAGACATTTGGCCTAAAATTCTGGCGTGGGGCCAAAAGCTTGGAAACAAGTTATCACCCAAAGAACTATCCCATGCAATACACGTTTGTAGCGCTAGCAATACGTGCTACCACTTCTCTTTATAGTGGTCTGGTTATACCTCTAAAACAAACAGCAATGCTTATCCAGCTTCCACCCTTCTGAAAAGCATCCCTGTGGGGCTTTGTGTAAACAACAGAAGCACTTGGATATCCGAGGTGAAGAGGGTTTGGTCCTGTACTGGCCCTACTTTTCAGAGGTCACAGTTTGTTTATGGATGACAGCATTGCTATTTCGTGGTATGTTTGCATTATATCCTAAAATAAATTAAGATATCAGACAAGTATTTAACAGTATTTTGCCCACCTGAAGTGGGTACTTTGTTTACCAAAGGAGGAATTACATTACTCCTCATTACGTTTTATCGAGCGTAACTAGAATATTCAAAGTAATACAAGTTTGTTGCCGTCGTCACAAGTTTGAGCTTATGGAGTGTACAACACCGCAAAGATTTCACAAAGGTTCAACTGATGTGCAGTGCACTTGAAGTAGTAAAACGTGCTCATTTTATTAAATTACTGCAGTAACATATAAGCCCTAACACAAGTGTTCAGCTGTAAACTATTTCCAAGTAAACTACTTGATACGTACACTTAAACATCCATATCGATTTTTAGTAAATATCAACACCTATAAGGCTCTTTGTCGTAACAGAGCAACTAAAATGTTACGATCCTATTTCGGATATGTACGATACACAAAGTACTTACTCAAATTATAAACTTGCAATGAGTATGTGTCGTTTTCGAATCAGTCTACAGTACACATTGAATACAAAGATGTGAAAAGTAGAAATTTGGGAAGAAAAGGAATTATGCATTATTAAGTAAATTTCATTCAAGAGCAACTTTTCATGCACTGGTGCTATTCGGGCAATGAATGCACATGATTAACGGATAAATATATATATACTTACAAGAGTTTTTGTGAATATCCATTGATGTATCAGCTTGGTGGCAGCCATGTGAGCGAAACCAACCTTGCCTTCAGAATCGAAAAAATCCTGCATTTCTTAGACTGAGCTTTTTAGTTAAATTTCATAAAATGGAAATTTTTCTAAACTAAATAAAATTTTACTTAATACCTTAGTTAATTACTTTTGCACATCACTACAGCCGTATCGAGTCGGTTTAGTGCAGTTTCATTAGATTTGCTTTTAACGTTCTCCCTTGAAACCGCCATATGATCCTTCCACCTTATCGCGAGCGGCTTAATCTTATTGGCCTGATTTCTTTGGATATTATCGTTAACATTGATTCTTTGGAGCTACGGAGCAGGATGACCTTTACAACCACATTTAAGGAGTGTCCACGTTTGGCATTTTAACTTTTCTAGAACTAACTACGGTAAACATGAGCCCATTAACGGCATGTGGACAGCAGTTAATCGTGTTGAAGACCATTTCGACTTGAATGTGTCCATAAAAAGGTACTAAAAAATCATCTTTATCTTGTCTTGTGTTTCTTATGTCCGTTTTTTCAGTTAACGTTTAAACATTAATTTAGTTAAGCTCATAGAAAATTAGCGAAACTGGGCATTAGTGTTTTGCAATGAAAGTTAAACGAGAGTTTAACTAAACGAACGTTCATCATTCCTTGTCAGTTTTGTGGACAATTTGCATCACAAAAATCACCGGAAATCACTTGAATGAAGTTTCATATAGCGACGATTGATTGCATGAAAATTTTCAGTTTAAACCATCATCTGCGGCTGATTAAGTTAAACTTCGTTTAAACTGCCGCACAGTGGTCTAGATATCAGTTTTAGCATGAATTAATTATTGTATTATGAAAAACACAAAAAATTGTTATTATATTACTTGAAATAGTTGAAGGATAGTGATAACAAATTTAAAAAAGCATCTGTTTTAAATTTATTTGTTGTAAGTTCTATTACTAAAATAAATGAAAAATATCCATCACGTCTTTGTTCTTCTAAATGGACGGATTTTTCAGCAGATTCATAGCATCAGCATTAAGTTTTAACTTATTTTTGTTGTGCTTACTTTTCAATATATCAAATGAAATATAATTGGATCTCATTATATCAAAAATTAGTTAAATAAATCAATGTTTGTATGTTCAACTGAATCTTTTCTTCTTCTATCCTCCCTTATGAATTTAAAATCTTTATTTTGCTTCTTCTTGAACTTCTTTTCCCCGAGTTGTTCTATTGGCATAATGACATCATTCATAATTTCCACATCATAGATCAAACTTTGTGAACGCTTGTGGGCATATAGAACCAAGGATATAGAGATACAAATTTTGTTCCAGTATCCATGGCATACATTTTAAATTTTCCTGGATCTACTTCGTACCCGCCGGAAATAGTTTAAAGAATAATGCAGAACCTCTTTATAATTTCCTCATCTACTCCGGTAATTTCAGCAGACTTGTTTCAGTTTCTAGCAGCATTTCCTGTATTGGTCGATCCATAACCAGATTTTGGCTGGTCAACCAGAATCACAAATTCCTTCCTAAGCCCGTCAATAATCTGCTACTTCCTTGTCTCCATTTTATTTCTATTTTCTCCTTTAACTTGCCAACCTTGTATTTGCATCCTGTAACCTACGTGTAAACAGCATTCGGAAAACCGAATTCACGAATGTAGCGCAGATAAACCAAAATTATATTTTTCTGTTCTTGCTAATTTCTTGTCAATGTTTTTTAAATCGTTCATTTCCTTTGGTTTCGCCTGACATACATAACAACTCTGTGTGGACTTCGTATTAGTCAACGTATGACAAACTTTGCCATCGACCATAGTTAAGATAAGTTTGAAACTTATACCTTTCTCCTCGTAGACAAAATCACGCAAATCAACAATTTGCTTCTGAATTCTTCTTGTTTCCTCCACGGTAATCTCAGGGGTTTCTTTAGAAAATACGTACAAACGTTACTTCTCTACAAAATCTCATTGAAGATGGCACTGGATTTTACCATAAAATTTTTGTTTCGTCCAGAACTACCATCTATTCGCCACTTACACAGAAGCATAAGCCGAGTACTAGAAATTAATTTAAGCACATTCGCTTGCAGCTGACATATGCATTTTGCCGTAAGATTAAGAAGATCTTGCAGCTTAATCTCGACTTCGGTATCTTTTAATGTAATGGGACCTGGTCTGGATAGCACTTGCATTTTGTTAACAATATTTTATTCCATGAGGGATATACGTCAGCATTAAAATTTTTCACAGCCACTCTATATGCCAAATATGTTGCCTTACTAGATTTTGTGTTGATGATCAGAGACAATGCTTCCTCTGGTGTCAAAGGTAGAACAATTTATTCGCCGGATTCCATTAACTTGTAGGTACGTTTGTACTTCTTTACACGTTTCGGAGAGCTTGGTTTAACAACATCTTTAACTATTTTTGCTATTTTTGCCGTATCTCGTCTCCCGCTTTTTCTTAAGCTTAACTGTGTTGCCAAAGAAAGCTCATCTACACTAGCTGCAGACTACAAATTGTGAACCTTCTTTTGTTTGGCTCTGGTGCCGCAATTTTCAAATTGTTTTGATGGTCTTCCGACTTTAGATGGCTCAGATTCTTGCGCTGCATGCTCCTTTTCAAAGAATACTATTGTGAACTTTAACCACGCCTTATTTTTTGAGCTGAATTTAGTCTAGTTTCTATTACACAATTTCCAACATTTTGCAATATTTTTTATAAACTTTATTAATTTATCTCGAATTTCCTGTATCCAAATGTTTCAATTTCAGCCATTTTTTAAAAAGCTCCAAATGGGTGATTGATGAAACGGTTGTTGAAATATTCAAATACAATCAAAAGGAACATTTAAGGGCGTTTCCTAATCTGTTTTAATTTACAACTAATATAATATGCTATAAATGAAAACAAGTCACATGACGTGCAAATATGTGCATTTCTTTAAAATCTTTGAAACATATGAAACTTTAATGAAATATACAGTAGGATGAAAACTACTTAATGATAATCAAAATCAAAAGAATATTAAAACTTACCTTTTTGAATATCAGCCATAATTAAAATAAGGTATCCTAACTGATAATAACAAAAGAAACACACAATTTATAAAACAAAGTGGTAACACGAAGTAATAAACTGCGAAAATAACAAATTATTTGATACCTATGCATCTGTCTGTCTACACGATAACTAAAATTTATTTCATTAAATTCATAAAATCAACTTCACAAATAAGCAAACTCTTTTAAATGTTACCTTTTATCGCCATTAGTGCAGTGCTAAATGTTGCGCCCAGAGGTTGTTGATAGTATAATAGAATGGCTTGCAGATTGGAAGGTTAGCTGTAAATATGTAAGAACATGTGGCCGCAGACAATTCACTACATACCCATTGCTTTCTTTTCTTTCCTTTATCTGGATTATATGTAATATAATTATTGGTCTAAACCAATTATAGCTTCTTTCTGTATTGAGAATGAAACAATTGAGAATGGTCTACCATCCATGAAATTTTTCTCTTTTCTGGACGCAATTTATAATTTTCTTCATAATCCAAAACACCCTCCATTTTTTTAAATTCTTTTTATCCAAAAAATGTAAGCATGATTTCTATTCTACGTGAAAACAGACATTGAATTTATTTTTATTACAGAAAGCTAGAGACAAAAATTGAGAAAAGGAATTTTTCATCAAGTCACAACCGCAAAAATAAACACGAAACAGGAAATGAAAACAGTACACAAATATACATGTAAACATAGGTGAGGAAAATAATTTAGAAGGGTTTTAGTATTAACACACTACCAACTGGCAGAGAATTTTAATATTGTCTAGTGCTCATCCATTCAACATTTTTTATAGTTCGATTTTGTTGGATCTTTTACCTTTCATTCAAAAAGCTTGTTCCACCTCAATCTCCCATTTAACATTCAGTGAAAAAACCCCTATTGTGCTTAATTGAGCTTTTTCCAATATCAAAATACTGCGCACAACGCCATTAAAGTGATTGTATTAGGCGATTGCTGCAATAAATTCTGGTTTAATTGCAGTCGCGTAATCAAGGATTACCCTGGAGCACGTACATCTAACCCCATTTTACCCTTTCATGGAGAGCTTCCTTTCAACGGATGTGCGAATTGGCTGAATGTAGACTCCATCTCCCCGGCCAATACCAGCACAGCTACCATACTCATTGCCCTCAATTAGAAAATAAAGTCTCGTTAACGGAAAGTGGATAAAATTTAAAACAAGGTCTACATTACTTACGAGTCATTGAGCCAAACATAATGTCCAGGGATTTTCCTCTACTGGAGCTGACATTTTAACATTTGATTGAAAATTGCTTAGGGTTATCTCGATTAAAAAGGAAACAACAAGTTTTGACATGATGAAAGGGAAAATTAATTATCCGTCAAGGTGTGGAGTACTTTCTATTCAATTAATTATATTGCTTTGCAAACCTGGCATGAAGCTGTGTTATAGCATTTCAAAGAACACGTTGTTATTTCATTGCAACTTAAATAAAAATAAATGAGAAAAGAAATATTTTTGATTATAGTTTTATCTAAAATGCCCTATAATTCTAAAAATAATTTTATCAGCTATTTATGAATTTTAAGATATGTATTACGAAAAATAAAACTATGACGTAATCATAGAAAATAAAATATCTGGAAGGTTTTTCATTAACTTAATTATCTTTGTTCTCAAGATACGAGTATTTTCTGTGAATGTCCATTGCATTATTTTTAGCCACATAAATTTCTTTTTCCTTTCTTTTGATGTTATATAGTCTTTTGCGTAGGCTCATTATGAAAATATATTTTGTCCTTTTGAATCCCCTACCCCATGCCCACCACTTTTTTTACCTAAGAATATTGTATTGTGACTGAAACCTTCTTTTTGTGTTAAATTATGTTGTAAATCGTTTTTGATTATAAACTTCGATTTAATTGTTTATGATAATTTTCATCTATACAGGGTGTCCCAGTTAAAGTGACGAAGTGGGCGTCCATAAGATAAATCAAAAATTGTATGGAAGAGGGGGCGGTTTTGATTTCCAAGATAATGCCACTTGAAGATTTTTGGTCGTCTTTTAATATGAAGGCCGTATAGTTTTTACTAAACATAATTTGTGTACATCTAACAACATATTGCCTTTTAAAGGAAATATGACACTTAAAACAAAATTATGCTTTAAATTGTTCACACAAAAACAATTAAATAAAATGTTTTCCACATAAGTATTGATACAATTCTACAAACTGCTGACAGCAAAATTCTAATACATATTCAGTAGTTAAAAAATAATGGTTAATGTATCATTGGCTGCGTAATTTGTGAATGTGAGTGCAGGGAGCGCAAATACTATAAAAATTGCATCAAGAAAAACTTTCGTACAGGAACATAGGTCAAACTATTGTAAGAAGCTTTACAACAATACTAAAAATTATTATAAAATATAGAGAAAAAAATTCATTAAAAAACAAGGTACGCTGTGACTCTGTGAGCATCCAAGTAGGCTTAACAAACGTACAAGCGGTACATCATCAAGGAATTTGAAAAGAATCCTAAAATTTTTACTCCAAAGCTTACTCAAGAGCTTGAAAGTCTTTTAAATGTAAAAATCTGTATTGAAACTATAATGCATGTGTTTTTCAACAAGAGTTTGCATAGCAAAAACAGCTAGTTGTAAGCAAACAAGAAAAAAGGCTCAGATTTTTAAAGCAGTATCGTTATCACACACAGAAGTCCTGGAAGTTAGATACATTTAGTGATATATATATATTAGTCATATATAAACATTTTCAATGTACAATACATAAAGTGGTGCTATAAAAATAGGTATTAATGATACGTATTTGTTTCAGCATGGCAATGATCTAAGCATACTACTTGTGATGTGAAGAAGCAATCTCCAGGTTTAGATCCAATTTGAAAGTTCAAAAATATTGTTATCAATCTATCTTAAAATAGTGACTTTATCTTGGATCGAACCCCAATTACGCTTCTCTAAAATCTTTGCAGGAATAAGTTTCTCAGAAGCATTACCTATTGTATTTTACCTTATGGTTCCAACGAAACAACAACATATGTTATATGTTTTCAGATATATAACTAGTATTGAAATAAGATGATTAGCCACAAATAATTTATGATTTTTATTTTATAATATATGCCTGTGACGCAGCTTTTATTGCCGATTACGTAAATACTTTGCAAAAAATGATGGACAACCTGTGAAAGTACTGTAAACAAAGGTAAATATTAATAACACTAAAGTAATGGTATTTTGAAAAGCTGGAAGTCTTAAAAGTGAGGAGAAAACATGGTATTATGATAATTCAGTAGTAAAGGTAGTTTCCACGTACAAATATTTAGAGGTATTTCTCTCACCAAAATTGAATTTTAAGGCCCATTTTAATACCCTAGACAGATGGCATACTCGAATGAGCATTTTGACGTCAAAATATTGCGATTTGTTTGAAATTTCGTAAAAGTAACCGGGGAGCTACGTCATTTTGACATCATAGTGATCATTAGGGTATGCCATCTGCCCAGGTATGCAGGTTGGCATAAATGCCACCTGGTTTAAAGGGTTTAAAATCTTCTGCGATAATATAAAATATAAGTTTTTCAGCGGGTTTAGTCCTTTTTGATCGCATGCGCCGGCTGGTCAACCCGTCATACGGCTTAACGAAAACATCGTTTCTGTTGAGGCCAAGAAATAAAAAACGGTGAACTTCTACTGGCGCTAACCAAGTCCATGATTCACTTCTATTGCTTGAGGGTGGAGAGTGGGTATCACACCACTGACATAGTAGGAGCAACTTGTAGGTTTGCACAACCCTACAAGTGGTCCCGCGGGACTCTATTTCTCCATTCCAAATTTTGTTCAGGATAATTTTACTTTTTGGCATTATTAAATTCAAAACTTTGGGCTCTTATTAGAGCTCTCACTTGCCTGGAGCAATTTTACCTTTGGCAGTAAATACTTTATTTGTCTAAATTCTTGTGGAAATTGTACTTTTTGAATTTATCACTGCATCATCCTGAACAGAAGCAAATATTCATTATATTCCCTTCACTAATACATGAAAAAGTGCTTATAGAAACTTGATCGATCCTTAAAAAATTTTCCTGTTGATAAAGTTTTACAAGAACTAGTAAAGATAATAATTGTGGTAGATCTAAAAATTATTGGAAATGTGGAAGGATTTGGCATCAAAATTCCCCCAATTCCTGCTGGGTCTGTCTAGGTCTATCCAGCGCCTCGCAGTATTTCTCTACGATTTTCAATTCATGGGCCAGCAAATGCACGAGGTTATTTTCCCTCAATAGATGGAAGCCCCCTTGTGTTCCTTGAAGGGCTGAATTGTTGGGGATTATAATAGATGCGTTTTTCAAAGACACTTCGCGTCTTTATACGTCGTTCGTGGTGAACGAATCTATGTGTTGTATTCTACACGATTTTCTGAATTCTACTCTGCTGTTCTGTTCTGAAGTTTTATAATATAAAACCAAGTCAGTGGACATATTTAACGATGAATAAATCATCTATAGCCTCCTACTTTTTAATAGCGTCCTTTCCACTATGGTCCTCAGCATGGCATGAAAATTTACTATTTCTCCATGCACATATTTACAAACTGTACATGCTTACATAAGGATGACTGCAAAGATACCAACAAATGAGGTATATTGACACTTCTTACCTACCTATCAAATACATGGAAGAAGTACAAAATGTTGAAAGAAATTTGGAATAAAATTATCTGTTCAACCCAATACTTATAATGGATTCGAAAGACTTTTCATCGATTTCCGCAGTACCGCATCTAAGGAGGAAGAAGTTTAAGATGATGGCTTTAACTACTATAAGGCTTCCCTAGCACCAGTGATATGTAGGGCTGGACTATTTGGTCATGCATATTTCTTGGATAACTAGCACCTAGAATTACCATATTTTACTTCCCTCGTATTGAAAACTCTTGCTGACCTCAACGAAATATAATAAATTGATACATATATCACCGCCAATTTTCTTTTTAGTGATTTTTTACCACCAGTGTGCACTAGTGTAAATTTATTCTAAGCTCACAGAGGTTGCAAAACAGACATTTTTGTGAAAGCTTTCAAAACCGTGCGGGATTCACAATATATTTTGAATTTAGTTAGTATTCTAACGGTCGATATTGCTGCAAACGTTTTGTACCTATTACGAAGGCTCCAAGATGAATATTTATGTACATTCCCAACCTAAATGGCTCAGCTGCAATTCCACCAATATAAACGTGTCCGATTCAATAACTGCTGGAGACAAAATATTCAACTGTTTTGTAATCAACTCTAAGTATAGTTACCTATCAGCGATGGACGACAAAAGCGTTCAATTTTCGAAATTGAATTCCCTTTTTTCATTCTATTTGCATTACTTCCTTAACAACGTAAAGAAAATGCATTACGTCTGATAAAATCATAAAAAATAACTATAAAACCAAAGCAAAGGCTGAACAATACACCTTGCGCAATTTTCAGAAATTCCAAATATTGCAGAAGGTGTAAAGAAGGTGCCAGTCCAGTACGCCACCACTTCATTAATTCACTAATGTTCCGTGCACATAATATTTTTAATTTGATGAAATTTTAGCATTCAAAATGTGCATGACCACATTGAAAGAAATCTTTTTCCTTAATTTAATTTTGCATGTAAATTAGCCGATTGCTGAGAGTGATTTAAGAAACGACATTTGAGGGAAGTCATTGCTATCCTTACCCTAGATTTCCAAATTCAGGTCAATTTCTAATTTGAATTATTGATGGGTTCAACTTTCGACTTTTTGCAGACTGAACTTACTGTAGACTCGCCTTCTTTACAGTGAATACGAAAAGAAGTATGCGGGCAAGTTGAAAGCAACTTATTGCCAACTTTTGATGAAAATCTTCAATATTTGAAAATATTTAGAGGGGGATAATCGTGGTGAGGAGTCTCTTTTGGGGTGGATATTTCATAATTCCAAGAAGATGAAGAATAAGTATGACACGGCAGCAGCCCGAGCTGAATGCATAATTGTAAATCAAAATCGATGAGAGACTTTTTAAAATGCTGGAATTTATGGAAAATCATATTTCTGATGACAATTTAACGTAATTGGAACGCCAAAGGTGTTTGAGATTTATTGGAAGGAAATTTGTTGCTTGAACGATGTTTGTGACGTATCAAAGATATTCTAGCAGGAAATTAGATCTCCATCATTCAAGGCGGGTTCTTTATGATGTGGAAATTAGGAATATTAAGGTGAACGCTTTTTTAGGTACACAAGTAAAGAAAAATAAGATTCGATTATTATGTATAAATAATATTCGTACAAAAGAAAATGAAAAATTGTTTAGTATTTAGGAAATTCATAGGTTTTAGTATTATTGTTTCCTGGCTAATGTTTTTGTTATATTATGCAACAGTAACTTTTGGTATCGACATTATTTGGAACTGCTAATGGTGTTGGGTTAGAAGATGGCTCACGAGGAGTTCCACTAAATGTGTATAGTAATAGATACTCCAGATTAAGTGTTTGCACCAGCAATACTAGAAGTTTTTGTAATAAAATTGATGAAATACAAAAAATTCATGCTATTTCCATATCTAAATTTTGACTACTTAATGATGTCTCCTATGCTAGTATCGCTTATCTTATCTTATTTCGTAAAGACCGGGGATCTCGCGGTGGAGGAGTTGTGCCATGTATGTGAAATCGACGAACCTCACTGCAACGTATAAACACTCCTTTGAGTTTCTTAGTATTATGGTTGCATCTAGTGTGGAGAAATGTATTTTCAGAATGGTATATAGTCCACCAAGAACTACTAAATGAATTTAAATGTAAGTTATTATCTGTATTTTTGATACAGATATTGCATTTAGTTCTCATTAAAACTCCCTTCCTACAATTCTACCTACTACAAATGTCGAGAACCATCCTTATTAGACATATTATTTGTTATCAACAGTAGTAAAGTTTTATTTAATAATTAACTAAATCTTCTGCTATTGTAGTTTTAGTCTACTTGACATTCCATCCCTTCGTGAGAAACATGATTCCATGATATAAGAACTAAGGAACAACGTGTAGATGAATACATGAAATTGAAGCATTTCTAAAGAGAAAAGGGGGTGAAAACTGGTTACCCAGAAATGTCACTACACCTAATTTATTCAAATATGTGTCGTTGGTTACGTAACTAGATGGTAGTGACTGTGTGTTCCAGTTTAAGGTTAGGAATCAGATATGATACCTCATATTTAGTTCAGTAGTTATTTTCGAGGAAACTAGAAATTTTTGAGGGCTTATAAAAACTTTTAATCTTAGAAAATTCCCAATTAGATGTTGTGAACGTTCACAAATAAAATAGTATATAATTTTATATGTCCACCAAAATTGCTAAACATTGTTTTAAGGTTTTTGGATTAAGAAATGTGTCTACCCCTCGCTCACATCTGCTTATTTCTAATACTACACTGACCATTTGCATTTGTAGTGGAAAAATTCCTTTGTGTCCGGCTTTTCCTTCAGGTTCCTCTCCAGCACCTCTTTCTACTTCGAAATATCCTTGCTCCAAGGAATTCTCACAAGTCTCTTTTCTCTTCCTGTGGAGCAATATTCCACCATTATTAATGGCTCTGAGATCAGACAACGTTGCTCGATCCATCACCTTCCAATCTGTTAGTCTTCCCATCACTTTGCTATCGCATAGGGTCTCAATCACCCTCTTTCTCCTGGTATCAACGAAAGTTGGCTCCATTCGCCTGTTTACAATATGCAAGGTTTCTTTCAATCACAAATTCGAGTAAAGTTCCTCCTCTATGCGACTTAGCATCGTACCCTTCTCCTTCTCACTTTAGTACAGAAATTCCTTCAGCTCCCTTCTGAAGAATCATAAGGTAAGTACGCAGAAGCAGCCACGAAAGCGCCACTTTCCGCGCCCATCTTCATCACGGTGTGGTCTGGTGTGCACAGGTATGGCAGCAGTGAGCAGAGCTGCCTGTAAGTTGGAAAATCTTTACGTGCTGGTACTGGCTCAGCCTCCGCTCTTCCTCCTGTCATTCATCCATTTCTGGCTGACCTCTTGGCATCTCTTTCGGCGCCACATTGTCCGCCACGCTCTGAAAGTCGGACGCGTCTCCTAGGTCAAGTCTTCTCAATTTGTCCATTGTCGTTGTAGCACTTAATTGCATCGCTTTAACCAATCCGGAACTGTTAACTTTCCTTCTTTTATCCGCCGCCGGTAATAAATGCCATCTCCTCTTCTCCCCTAGAGTCCCTGGTGCCAATCTCAATAGGGGGTGGATTTCTCTGTTTAGCAGATTTACCACCTAGGGTACATGTATCCTCACTACCATGTTTCTCTATCTATCGTACTGTGATCCTTCAGCGATAATCTGTCTGGGGCATGGGAGACCCTACTGGCAGCTCATCAGTACTTGCGTTGCTGGCTCGCTACCCTGACATAGTTTATCGTAGCACTACCATATATAAGCTCCCCCGTCACTGCAAGGTGCAGTGGGTTAAAATAAATAAATTCTTACGTGGGTTAAAAATTCTCGCTCGCGCTTATTTAAGTAAGTCTAACTAACTGACCCCTAGACTTGGGTTAGTTGCAAGCCCACCAATTATTGACAGAACTTGTGTTTACACCTCCTTCATCTACCTATCAACAAAAGCTTTATATTAGTTGTACTATTAGTCCAATTCTAAGCGACGTAGCAAAATCTTACCTAACTTACATTCTAATTTAGATACACGCCAGTATGTGGGCTATTACCTTTTCTATGATATAATTTTTAATTATTTCTAATACATGCTCCACTCAGAAATTAGAAAGACACATGGCTATCCTTTATAGTACAAATATATCACACACAGCTACTTTCTTACCGTTATATAAATATCGCAGAAATGTGTTCCTAAACGATTGATTATTGTTATCCCTCTTTACGAGAAATATAAGCGCTTTAGCCGTAGTTTGAAAGTATTATCTTTTACCGCTAATTCAGGTATCAAGAACATCAAAATGATATATTATCCACCCTCTGTAATTGCACACATTTCCCTTCAAATCGAAGGGAATAAATGATATATCTGGATCTTGTCACCTTTGCACAGGGGAGGGTATAGTAAGTTGGTCTGCGGTAGGTAACAATTCGGTTCGAAGAAATATGATATACTGTCAGCTACTACGATTGGATAGTTGGAGTATTTGGATCTTGTTCCATCAAGTGCTTTTCTCATTAAACTGAAAATGATATTATCGATTTCACTTCGGATTCTTTTATAGATAACTGTTGGGACACCCTTACTTATAAGCGCCAGCTAAATAAGTCTTTTCGTTCTAAGCAAAACTAGTTTAGTGCAGAGAAGAGAGATTCAACTTCTTTAGCCATACCTTGATTAGGACTACTTCCCCCACTCTTCTTCTTCTACCACTGCTATACCTTAATCTTGTTAAACCTTGGAGCATACAAAGGAAATAACCATGCAAAAGTGAAACCAACCCAGCGGGAAATGGAATCATGCCATCATGCAAACCGGACGCCTTCCTTGGAAGTTGTGATGCATGCCTCTTCATTGGACACTTTATAGGACATTTGTACAGGCATGTCCTAGGGAGAAAGCAGTTGAAGCTTTTTGTGTGCTTCCCCCTAGCTTCCTCTGGAAGGAATGAGGGTTGCATACATCTTCACTGGACACTTTACAGGACATTTGCAGAGGCATGTCCTAGGGAGGAAGCAGTTGAAGCTTGGATTTATTGGATATTATTGGATGCTTTAACTCACTATTTTAATATTTTCCGCTTACTATTTTAACTCATTTTTCACTTCAACAATTCTGAGAATGATCTTGAAAGGGAAAGTCCAGAACTTATACGAAAGGAACTGCGTTGCAGCGAGATTCACACCTTCCACCAAGCTTCTTGCAGGATCAACATGGAATGAATGACAACTTTTTAGACTTTTCCAGCATTTTGTGCTAAAGTTTTACTGCTTCCACAAGCCT
>QYTT01083684.1:0-14249 GCA_006980735.1 Dasypogon diadema
TTCATTTTCTGCCAGGATATTTAGATTTTACTAAAGTACTTGTGTGCAGAAATTTATCCATCTACTTCGAAGCCTTCCCGTTTTAGAAGGAAAATATCCATATTTTATTTGATATATTGAAAGGTTTCATATGGCAATCCTATGAAGGAGTTGTCCAAATTGGCCCGTTCACGAACTAACTTGAAGATATCTGTGTACCAAATTTCAAGTCTCTAACTTAAGACGGACATCTATTAAACTATTCCTTTTCTTCTCCCAATAAATTAGTCAATTGTCAATACCTTGTCAATAGGGTGCATAATTTAGAGCAAACAGACTCGATTTAATGTCCCTATTGGCGATACCTCAAATCGAATATCAAAGACTCCGAAGGAAGCAGTAAAGGACTCATTACGATTGCTGGGACGTTATTATAAGAAGTGCTTGGCAGGGATGGATCAACAACATTGAAATGTTAAAAAACGAATGAAATCTCATTCGCCTTAAAGTGCCTTCATAATACATAATTCCTTAATCAATTCAATACGTAAACGTGATAAAAGTTTCAGTTAGTCACAACATCCCAATATTACTTTTCCTGTAACAGATTGCATTAATATCTTCTTTCTGAGTTTCCATAGAATAGCAAAAATCAGAGTTATGGAACCCTCTGAACTATTAAATTCTTCGTGTCCGAAAAATAATTTAAGATCAGATCTGTGGATTGTAAATTTTAAAAATTATCTTATTTTAATAAGAACTTTACGAATAGTTTCTCATAAGATAAGAAACCACATAGATGCTGCATCGCCGTGATTAGTTCAGTACTAGCAAGGCTAAGCAAATGGAAACCTTGATACCAAAGGCAAATGCTTGAACGTAATAATCTGAAGATAATTTTATTGATGCCATAAACATTAGTCACCCACGGATACCTTTGTTCATAGCATGATTTATTGAAAATCTTAAATCGGCTCTAATCTAACAAACGGCTCAAGGTTATAATTTAACCCAGTCACCGTGATTAATTTTCCACGCCGTCCTGTTGGACATCGTCTGCACTCCGTATTAAAAAATTCACATCGAAAAAAACGGAGGAATTTCATTCCCATTGTTCATCCAATTGAGAGATTACTCTGGAGCCATTTAAATTATCTGCAGACGGTCAATAAAACTCACCTTCGAATCCTGAAAACGTCGCGTATCTTGACCTGGTCAAGCTCATCCTAAGCTTAATCCCAAAACCTTGTAGAAACAGTTAATTCCGGGCATAACTTGTTATCGGGCGCATAAAATACTTTTTGCTGTCATTTACATAAAATAAGACAGAAAACGAAGAAAAGTGACCAAGAAGAGATTCCGAAACCGGATAAATGGCCAGAATGGTGTGAAACAAACTAATCGAGGCTCGGATTTTTTGGTGTTTTGAAAAATATTTTTCGGCATCAAAATATCAAATGGCCACAGGTTGGATCGTTTTTCAAGTTAGCCACATGACATCTGACATCGGTTGCTTTCGATTTCTAATGGTGATTTGTGTGCATTTCAAAAGTGACAGGTTGATGTAGATAGCTATCTTGCTTGGGTCTACCGTAGACAGAGTTAATTTCAGCGATTTATGATCACAAGGTGGGTTGCTCAAATTTTACACGTTACTTTTTAATTAAGATTTGTCCATGGTGAAATCTGCATATCTACAAAAAATGTTTTCTACAAACAAAAGTCATTAATAATTTCACTTACATAACTAAATGAAGGAGGACCGGTTTCGACAAAATCATTATTGTACTTTAATATTATAAAATGTAAACTCAGACCTTTCTGGAGGGCTTGCCCCAAAAACTGGAGGTCGAGTGCAGATCACGTAAACAAATGTCAAATCTTTAAGGTAACATTTTTTATTTAAGATATTCTCAATTTCTTTATCTGTTCCAGTGGTTACCAATTCAATTTATAAGGTTATCCACAAATTTTGAAACCTTTTAGAGTACTCAAAATAATAATATAAAATAAACTGGATGCGATTGATCTAC
Source organism: Dasypogon diadema (assembly GCA_006980735.1). NCBI lineage: Eukaryota > Metazoa > Arthropoda > Insecta > Diptera > Asilidae > Dasypogon > Dasypogon diadema. The sequence goes on from QYTT01083684.1 coordinate 2,013, forward strand.
CCCATTTTGTCTTGCTTTTGAAAGTTTAATTGTTATAAAAAAAACGCCAATTCAAAATTTTTGCAAACCTTATCAGATATTTATTATGCAATTATGCGTTCGAATGAAATTTGGTTCGGAGTCAATATCTTCATTTGTTTTCGAAATAATCGAGACGAAACAAAGTCCACGAACGTACGAACGTATGAACTTACGTCCATACACACGCACACACAGACAACTCTAAAAACTATGGATTCGGACTCAAGGGACCCCGAAAAGTGGAACTAATATACCCTATCTATCATATAGGATATAAATATAATTGATGCAGCGAGAGAAATATGGGGTTTGCCCGTAAAGTAATGTGATTAGCCGCCGATCGGCGCTCCAGTCGCCAGAAACGCATTCTCCGGCGAGGGTTTGCTGTGGGGGTCTAAGCTAACCAAAGCATCAGGCGGCAGTGGCGTCCGAGCTCTGACACGTGGCGCAAAAGCTGTTTTTGAGTTTTTTTCACAGCAGAAAACGTTAAAAATGAACCGTTCGCTGGGGCAGCGTTACGTAATCAAATTTTACTTTCACCTGGGCAAAACCGCTTCCAAGATACTTGCCTTGGTTAAGGAGACTTACAAAGAAGACGCCCTATCAAGGGGCCAAGTTTTCCGGTAGTGCGGTAGTTCAGTGAGTTCAACAACGGGCGAGGGGCCATTGAAGACATAGAGCGATCTGGACGCCCTTCAACAAGTGGTTTGGACGAAAATATAGCCAAAGTGAAAAATCTCCTGCACACTGACCATCATTTTGAGTATAAGATTAATTGCCGAAAACCTCTACACGTGGAAAACAACGATTCACAAAATTATTTCTGAAAATTTGAAAATGCGGGAGGTTTGTGCGAAATTGATGACAAAAGTGTTGAGTGATGAACAAAAACAACGACGAGTTGACGTTTCCCGTGAGATGTTGGAGCAGTTAGAAAGTGAACCGGACTTTTTAGGCTATGTAATAACAGGCTCAGGTAATAATGAAGTTCAAGAGAAGCCTGAAATGTCACCGTTTCGACGATGTTCCCGCCATCCAACAGGATGTCACAGGCTTTGGAGCGTGGGAGTAGCAACATTATCGCATACACTAAAACTTTTGTTACATTATGAAAAAATACGTATCTATCGGCCAAAAAAATGAGGTAACAAGGGAGACCTGTAATTTTCAGAAATGAACTTGAATAATACTGTACTTCTTCAAGAAGGTATAAGAGTATTGTGCACATGTTACGTATCGAATTAAAAAGGATGTTTCGTATAATTTAAATATGGAATAGAAAAGATGCATTAATAGGCCGCCATTTTCGTGGGAAAATTGTAGAATTGTAGAAATTTTTGCCAATTTTTGAAAATTGAGGTTTAATAGGTTTTGTGGAGGGAGAAGTGAGGAGGTGGTTAGGGGCTCACTGCAATCAGTGTCATCAAATGGCATATAGAGGAATATCACAGGGTATTCAGTAAAAAAGTTATAGGGTGTTTTGCCAAATTTACCTAAAAACACATATCCCCTCCCACCTCCCAAACGACGCATTTTAAACTCCCCTCCCCTATCACTGCATGAAGTTTTGTTGCTTTAATACCAAACACCCTGTATATAAAACGCCATTTTGTAAATTAAATATCCAAAAGTTTTTTATCGTATATCCTGAATAATAGTGTTAATTGGTGAAAATCTCCAAAACAGTATGTTCCCTGCACAGCTTTAGTGTCAGTTGCAGACCTTCAACTAATTCACTATTCACTATTAAATTCACGTAATTCATAGATCTTTTTACTCGTCTGAATCTGAACATTTAACGTTGATAAATTCTAATTCTGAACTTTGTGTAAGGTCAACCAACACAAAAGGAATGCAGAAGGCATAAGTTTATAATTCTATAAAACTGCATGAATCATTACTACACTTTTTCGTGTAATTTCTTCCATGGTACACTAATGAAATGGAAAATATCATGGCAATAAAAGAGCGATAAATGAAGCGATTAATTTTTTCCTTTATTTGGAGCCAAGTGAGGGCAGGGACAAATCCTATCAAATTGATAGCCGTTCGAACGTTTAAAATTTTTATTGTGCGGCTAGACATTTTCTATTAACCACCGACGTGATTCGTGAACTGTAAAACATTAACTACTCGGTCGAATTGCTCCAGAAACAAATTAATGCAAAGAAAAAGGTTTCAACCTCTCGGTATGGTTTGGAACACATTACTTGGACCATCCCACATAATTCCAAGGTAATTAAATTTGTTCTTTTGCGATTTCTTGCTCCACATGTCGTCCACACTTATATGCTACGGGCTTTACAACAATTCCGTATGTGCAAATCTGCACACGTTGGTTTTATGAGTATCTTCTCGCGAGGACCTGATTATTGTTATAGGCGATTTTATAGGACCTTTTAATACAGCACTTAAACTTATTGTCTCAAAGATGTAAATACCCAGCAAGGGCCATAGGTTTTTAGACGTAATTGACCAAAGCCATTCGATTCATCAAGTTACACAGTGCAAGGCTTTTTTGCGCCCCATCAATCGTGTAAAAAGCAATTGCATAACGAACTAAACTTGTGTTGGCCGAGCAGAAAAATTACAAATCACAAACATCATACCCGCAAGACTTAATTTTTTATTTTACTTCTTGCATCCAGCCCCAGCCTCCAGATGAATCCCTAAATGGTCACGTTTACCTTTCAATTGAGATTTTTGTCGTCTTGGGACCTTTTGTCTTTCCTTGAGTTTCCCATTGCCACGGTCTTATGGTCGGCTCGGTTCCTCTTTTTGGTTCCTCATGAGCTTCGTTTTTTGCCTGAGGGCTCCATCGAGGCGTTTTTCGGATCCATGTCCCATGTCAGTTTATTCATACGTCTTGTGACAAAGTGGACTTTTTAATGACGTCTTTAAGTGAATTGTTTGGGGTTTTTTGTGTCGGCCTCTGCTGCCCATATGGTGCCTCTCTTGTATGCTTTCTCTTTGTCCTCAAGATAAATGTCTTTAAGATGTGATCGCAAGTCCACAAAATTTCTGAACCACTTTTGGGCAATGATTTGAAAAATCTCGTTTTGTTTAGTGGCTCATTTGTAACATGTGAACACACGGCCTGTAAGAGAGCTTAGCAGAGTCCAATTCATGCTGCGTGAGTGATTAACAAAGTGGAGCCGGCCCGCAATCTGTTTGATCTGATCAATTCAGTGAATGGTATAGTGAAAATCCAGTGACTGTCAACTTCCAATATAGAGATCAAATTTAAATTGATTATGTTAGCTATTTGACAAGGTGATGCAATATCTTTCCAGCACTTTTCATTCTTGATCAGAGAAAGCTGAAATACCTTACTTGAAAACGATAGTTTAAACACCTGCTGGGTTTACTGTTCGTACGCCTAAAATTATAGTTCATTCAAAAAGAGAACCGATTGTCACTGAAAACCCAGAAGCGAAAATTAACCTAGAAATTCCTTTCAAGATTACTGAAATGACACTGTGCTAAGCAGGCCTAAGAAGGTGTAGTAACCGCCACAAATACCGATTTCTATACTTTTATGGTTTCTCATACCTTACACGAGGACGCTGCAGAACATTCAGTTGACTGTAAAAGATTAAATCAATATGTTCTTGCCTATTTCTACCACGTATTAGGGTGCTTACACAACAGAGCCTGGATGCTCGCTGGTAGCTGCTTTATCCATGCATACTAGCGATCAGACATGCACCCTTAGTTTACTTTAACCTTTTTCTGCATATGTTTCATTTTTATACAATTTTTATACCCTATATGATAGATAGAGTATATCAGTTTTGACCCAACGTTTGTAGTAACGCATAGTGGCTCAGGCATTCTTCCACCACAAGTCGGGCGGGCAGACACGTTGAGCTATTCAGCGAATCTTTCAATCTGCAGCAGCTAGTGGATTGTCCCACTCATATTCCTCATGTATTGGGACACAATGCTGGATCTGTTCTTGTCTTCTAATCCCGAAAAGTACTCAGTTAACGTCTCTTCACCTCTTGGCAACTCAGATCATAGCCTTATTTCAGCACAATTTTCCATCTTTTCCTTGAAACCATCTAAACCAACTTCCACCAAGAGATTAGTATGGCACTTCAAACGTGCTGATTGGTCCGGGCTCAATAAATTCTTCTTGCTACCTTCCGCGGCAATGCCACTGATATTAATCGAGCACGCATGTTTGGATCGCTTAACGATGACATTATTAAAATCCTCGCCTGGGGCAGGGCGAATCGCGTCGAGTTCAATGTATCCAAAACCCAAGGCTGTCTGATTTCCCTTAAAAAATCTACAAACCCCACTCCTCCTCTCTTCGTCAATGGGGTGAGTATCTCAAACTCTCCTAGGAGTCTAGGGGTGGAATCATATAAGGCGATAAGCGATTGTGACTTAGCACTTCTTCTATTTTGACTTCATGACTTCCTTGTTTAATTTGAACCACTCGAGAAATCTGCGATAAATAATTAATTAGTTAATTATTATCTACACTTCATATTTATTTCTGTAAACTTAAATTCTTTCAGGCAACTCTAACGGATTTCTGTTATCCCTTAAATTTCCTCGATACAACTTCACTTTTTGATTTTCTTCACCACTTGAAGAATCGGATCTCTCAAAAAATTCGACTGAACAAAACATATTTTAATACATTTCACTTGAATTATATTTTTCAATCTACACACCAAATTCGCACTACTAATAAATTTCGTTAGGCGGTTTGACAAAGTAAAATATTAGACCTGAAGTTAGCCTCGCTTCAAAATTGGTGATACTAAAAGTGATCACCTTACATAATATTCAGTTTCAAATTGATCACTTTAAAATCGCCACAAAGTGACTATCACTTATCGCCTTACATGATTACACCCCAGGCCTTCACCGGTAGCCACAGCTTCCACCGGCATTTGGGTAGATATCCCCACCCGAACTTTATGCTTAAAAATTTCCATCCCATAAAAAAATTGGATTGGCTTAGTTTTCTTTCTCTAATAAGTAGACCGGCATCGTTGAACCTGCCGTGCAAATAGAATCTTCGCCGGTGTAGCCCTGACGATCCCTGGAAATTATTTATAACCCTTTCACCACTACAACAAGGGGCAATCTGCGAAGGGGTGACTAACTAAACTAAACTAACAAAATTATTACAACAGCTCTGACTTCTTTGCAACTTGAATGCTTTTTATCTCTTAATATAAGGAAAAATTTAATCGAAATTTTTGCAATGCGGGACTTCCCCTAAGAGTAAGGAAATAAATTACTTGGAGTTGGAAATAACAAAGCAATATTTTTCATTTCGGATGTTGTTACTGTAGAATCGATTTTATCTCGAAAGTATTGAATTTAGTGGAACACTTCATCTTTAGATATTTATAATATAATGATATAGTATAAAATCGTGATGGGAAAGATAAAATATGGAATAGAAAAATTTCGGTTATAAATTTGCTACTAAAGAACGGAATTAATTACTTTCTAAACTTTTCTTCCAATTTTCAACAAGAAATACATAATACGTTTATTGCCTTCAGCTTGACTAGGTAAATTTTGGACAGCTTTACTCAGGATTCATTTGTAGTAGTATGTAATTAAATAATAAATTTTAATGTTCTGAATAGTGCTAAAACATGAAACTATCTGTAGAATGAAGACCGCAGTAAAGGATGCAAAAAAATGCTTTAAAAGAGCACATTATTTCTGCACTGGATTTTCGTTTGTGTGCCAAAATTACAGGAAAAATTGAATATCTAGTATGATTAGATGTTATTTACTGCACTCTCACCCTTCCATAACGAGAAATCGGCTAAGGCTCAAGTAAAGATCACTTCATCTTGCAAGTCTCAATTTTTTCCATTCTTCTATAATCGATCAGTCCTTCTGCCATCGGATAGTGATCAAACTGTTGATCGACGTCACAAACTGCTTTAAGTCTCCCGAGGGTATTACACTACATCCGTATCCGTAAGTTAGTATGCATTCAGTCCTGCTCGGCCACATAAAGGCGAACCAGTGGTATGCATCTTAGGCGCTCCGGGCTAAGTGCAAGCTACTCAAGATACCTACCCAGCCTTCTTTGCGTTCACCGAGAAACATTATCATGTAGAAAAATTTCGCCTTATAATTTTCAAAAATAAAATATATAAAAGGAGAAAAAATTTGTATCTGCGAAAAAATAAATAAATTTTTACGAAAAAAGATATTTTCTCAGGTATGGTATAGGACTGTGCATGCGCATGACCGTAATTTATGGCCGTAATTATTCTACTTAAAAATTATGCAGAGACTTTAGCTCGCGGATGATGTAGTTGTTGTTGTTTTAGTGCTGCCGTTGTTATTGTTAGGTACAGAACCCATGATCTTGAACCAATTTTCTTGTCGCATATTGGACAATTTATTTTCTGGCATATTACATGTGTGAGTACGCCTGACACGGCATATTCTATCGAGAATTTGATAATTTACTTTCGCGCAAACAGACAACAGAAACGACTATAAATCGATTGAACATAATGAAAACAATTAAGGCATGAGGCGATTCCATCAAACCAGATATCATTAGTTGCCGCAAGATCCTCACCACAAAGCCGAAGAACTTCGACCTCGTGTTATGTAATGATTCTGCAAGGCGAGTTACTGTTGTAGATCAGCCGCATAACTTGTAACTCTGCAACTTTTTTCTTCTATGGCCTAACAACTGGAAAACTTGTTGTGAAGTTGGGTTGAAATGTGGCGACATGATGTCGATAAGACAAAACAAAATTCTCTATTCAGTCACAAGATTGTCATGTGTAAGAAAGTAGAATGAAATAGTGCTGCCAGATGAGCTCATCTCTCTACAAATCCAAAGACAAAATTGTGTTTAACTACAAAAATTTTAAAAATTGAAGTTTTATTTTAATTTTTGGCTAATTTCGAAATGGAATGAAATTATTCCAACATGAATTAGTCGAAATACGAATTAGCTCTGCATCTACAGCAACTAAACTGGATCTCTGGAAAGCTAATAGAAATTGAAGACCTACATAAAACTATGGATGTTGTTGCAACCTTAATACAAAAAATATTAAGGCTGAGATCCAATAACTAATCGAGTTTTAACGAGAGTTATAAGATCTTAGACTTAAAAACTTGACCAACTGCACACGTACTTTAGCTATTTTGGCCCAGACTGACTTCACATTATCACATTTAGTACTGCAATGCATTTAGGTTCCTGTAATTCACAAACAACACAGGAAGTGTGCCCAGACTGCACATGAGTTATTTCTTCCGATAAAGTAAATTAGATAAAACAATTCGTCATTTCAGCAGCTTTGAAATTCATAGATCCGGCCATAAGACAAGTAAGCGTGGCACTTCCCAACGATTCTGAGCTCTATATCTCTGTGGTTAGTACAAGGGGCTGAGCCGAGGCCTCCATGTGACTACGCCTTAAGCTGGTAAAATGACATATATGGAAGTTAGGGCCATTTAAATGCTAAATTTATGCCGTAAATTTTGAGATCTCTTTTCGATAGTAGAAATTTACACATAATGAAGCGAATGACATCTTCAGTTTATCATCTGTTCGAAACAGCTAAAGGTGTGTTCTATCTGTAAGTGGATTCGGTTCGGATACTTTATCGTTTTCTGATGGATCTAATAAAATATTTTTGGCAAATAGGAGTGTGAGATCTTCTACCATGTTATTTTATGTGGCTTTTAGCTGCCTGTTTGAATTTTCATTGGATTATAAAATCAGGCGGGAATATTATATTTCAGCTAAAGAATATGTAAGATTGTATTGCTAAAGTTGCTCTTCCTATGTGTGGATTAAATTTAAAATATTAAGAGTTGATTAAGATATACTCTTTGATGCTGGAGACGTTTAATAAGGTAGTCCACATGAAGTGATTATGATAATATCATTTAGAAAAAAAACCCATAGCATAAATCATTATATAATTTATAACAACTTCGTAGTACGCTCTGCATTTTATAGTATTCAAGTAAACAAACCTTTTTCGAATTCTACTTAAATATTCGAGGAAGACCCGATAAGACATTACTGAAGTCTGTTTACGCGAATAATGGTTGACTAAAGGGTTGGTTTAAATGAACACCTTTTAATGAAGTATTCTAGTTCCATGGATGAAAACTATCGACATTTTTTCTTACTATACGGATTTGTAATACTTATATAATCCCTAAAATATTCTCCCAAAATTTTTTTTACAAATATTTTCAGAGTGGGCGTAGTTATAAAAGGAAGACCCTAACCTACAAGGCAATGAAGAAAATTCAGATAGCGCTCACACGTAGAAAAGCGGCGACCCTTTTCAAAATATCTACCTAAATCCTTTTTTCTTGTTTGGAATTGTTGAACCGCCTACAATTTTAATTTAAGACTACCCATAAATTAAATTCATATTTAATTCATCGTTGTTTGTTAGCGAAGAAGCGTTTAAGTAGTTTATGATTTATTTATTTTTGTTAATTTTAGTAGCTAGGCAGTGTTTTACAAATACTTCTGTGTATTCTTTCCAAATAAAATATAATTTTCCTCATGTTTTATGCTAACATATATAATATAAGAAGGACTTACATGATGCTGGACAATACTAGGAACTTGCAGTAAAGTAAAAAATGTATTTAATGGAATATTATAATAAAAGCTAGCACTGTTTTTGCAGCATAACGTGTCTTCAGGTTTTTGCATTTTCCCATAGGCTAAGATTTTCTTGTTTTACGGCACGGGAAACACTCTAATTTCTTTATTTTTGAATTATCCGCTTGATTCTTTTTGTATAATCAGAACTATATTCTTTACGAACTATATAGCATTAAAATGAAAATTGAAATAATATTAGAAAAAAATGTTTTTAACGAAAACTTTTAAATAGCTTTGAAATTTTTATTTTTATATTGTAATTGCACATGTCTTCACTTTTTGATATAAATAACTAGTCTCAAAATAAAGAATATCGATGACAGAAATTTAACCAATTAACTGGCAATGTAATATAATAAATGGAAAATATATTTCAGTTTATTTATGAAACATAAAATATTCAACAAACCAAGAAAAGGAATAAAGGTCTAACATTTTTACATAAATTACTACACTACATTAGATTTACATAACTTAAATTATTAAACCTCATAATAAAACAGTGATACTAAAATTAACTTAAGAGTTGCAGGATAGATAAAAATTAATCATTTCTGTTCGGGAGATACGGTTGACTTCTATTCAAGCTCCTAATTCTTGTTTCCCTATCTGTAAAGCTTACTTCTCATGTAAACTAGGTATATTTTTCTACCTTTCTTTTTAGCAAATCAAATATTTTTTTATCTATATCATAAATCTTTTCTTTGATTTCGGAATTTCTTTTTTTACTTCCAAAACTTGTATCCTAATTTCGTTACTAATTTCAACAGCTTTCACCCACGCCAGTGGTCGAGTGGGCTGAGACGCACGTCCGCAGAGTTTCTTCTCTGTTGGCGTGGGTTCGAATCCCACACAGGACACGGCGATTTTTCTGGGTACCAGTGGTTGAAGCAATCCTACTGACAAGAATTGTATTTGTGAAACCACTGGGATGTTGCACAGTAAAAATTTCATGCTAAAAATTGTGGCTCACTTGCAACATTTGTCAGGGTAAAATTTCCCAATCTCCCCTTCCCTAAATTTCCTTCCGCCTAAGCTGTGCTGTGAGCATCATAGGGTTGTCCCCTGAGCTTAGACAACACCTTTAAAAAAAAACAGCTTTCACATATCTTTCCATTAAACTAGTTCTAGTTTTGGTCTTACTAGTGGTTTCCCTTATCTTTTGAGTGTTTGGAATAATAATACAGGAGTTTTCAATTGTAAATTCGAAATTTTCTGGGTTGCCCTTTGGTATTTCTTCAAATAAATTTATCTCATCTAATCTAATTCTTGAATCTGTGGGACTTTCTCTACATTGGATTTCGCTTCAATTCCTCTTACGGCCGCTTCTAATCCTGCAGATTTAACTACATTTTCTTCAAAAATGTTTAGTTTCTTTTCAAAAAAAGGATCACCAGCTTTGATGTTGTTTATAATAAAACGTAGCTTTGATTTGATTTTGTATTTGTAATCGGACCGCACCTGTAACATATTTCTATATGGCATGATCTTTGTGGCCAGATCACATCGGCATTTATTGATATTACGCGGCCACTGAACTTTTCCTTCAATAAATTAATTGTGTCACGTGATGTATGCCATGCTTCAACATCCTGTTGAAACCACATGTCGTCCAGATCAAAATCATCCAATTCATGCCAGAAAAATCATAACTGCATTGCCATTTTCGTTCTCAAAAAAGTATGATCCAATTACACCTCCAGAGCATAAACCACTCAGTTCTGTAGGTCGATTGTTGCCCATAAATTTTACGTAGGGTGAATAGATTCAATATTTTTGTAATAAATTTCACCAATTTTTATACGTTGTGCAACTGTGTATCTTAGCATGATGATTTGCCAAGCAATACTGCACAGAAATGTCAGTTTTGGTGGGAATCAGAAGAAAAATCGCGGCTCTGCTGTTAACTAATTTGTGTGTATTAAAGTCAACAGCGATAATTATTATAACTAGAAAGTCCTTTCTCTAATCGATGAGAATCCGTGACATTTGATAGTTTATAAACTGTTGCGATCAAGCATCTTTTTGGTCCAGTAAAAATTTCGATGGAGATATATTTAAAAATACTGCAACTCCTCCACCAGCTCTATTAATTCCATCATTATGAAAAACTGAATTACAACTATTCAGTAATTATGTAGTCATTTATGTAAGGCTTAAGGATCCAGGCATGCAAATTACATCCACAGAATAATTTAAATGCAAAGTCCTGTTTATAAAACATTCACCAGAGATAAAAGTAAATAACAAAATATGGTGTAAAAATTTCCGGATAAATAACTATTGAGTCTGCTGAGTTTTGTTTCGTACGTTCTCAACTCAATTTAGAAATCTATATATACATAGTTCATGGATACATAAAAAGTATTATAACATACAACAAATATGTGTAATATTCCAAGACATTTTTATTGCTAAAATGTAACCGGGCAATTTCTCACTATCATTATTGCGCTTGTTTCACAATAGTTACAATAATTGCGGGATGTGCTCAAATCATCACCTCTGATGCTAGACAGGGAGCAACAAGAATTTGAATCACTCCAGAATATCCATAAGAAGATTTCTGGATTTATAAATAATTACCACAGCAATGTAACTAAAATATGTGAAAATGTACTTTTTTCTTCATAGGTAGCTGAAAAAAAGCAGAAAATAAGTTGCTTCGTCCAACACAAAAGAAGAAGAACGAAGCAATCAATAAAATGCGTCAGGTGGAACTCAGGTGAAAGATGCACAAAGAAGTGGGAAAACGAACACTCGCCCCAATTGCTATTGCTGTAAAGTTGGTCAAGAGTTCTACAGTAGCAAATGCTAACTGCAAGCATTTAGTTAAGCTCTTCACTTAGATCGCCTATTCTATGACATTCACTCTTCATTCTACACTTTTTGTGTAATTTCATCAGGTTCCCTAGCCATTGTCATATAAGTCGCACCATTGAGTTGCAGATATTTATCTGGAAGCTCTCGTAAGTATCGCTAAAGTTGATTTGCCATATTTGATTCAAAGTAAATTTCTGCTAGTATTACCAGCATAATTGTTGCAATCTGGACGTGATTTAACGCAACTATCACCAGTTTGTGGAAAATTTCTTTTGGAATAAATATGCCAGAAATTTTCTGCACTCCTTTGTATAAAGTCGCATATTTTTCCGTTGTACAGTAAATAATGCACACGGAATACGCGACATTCTTTCCTCAATTTTCTTTTCACACTTTTTAGAAAGCTTAAATTCCTAAGCACTCTGTTTCGGTGAAGAAATAACTCCAGAAAACAAGCTCGAATAGAGACATTTCAAAATTAAACACGACTAACAGCCATAAATTAAGACTTTGTTAGTACTACAACGAAAGCGACATTTCAATAGGTGAGGCTCTAGCTTTATATATTGCCTGCCTTTTAACTAGGCGACTGAATACAGGCATAGTGGTGCGCTGTGCAATCTTAAGACGTGCCTCATCGGTTAGGGCTTGACTTCTATAAATGGAAAGTGTTCCTTGAACAACAGATTTATTAAATATGCAACGATCGTCCAACATAACAAACACTGATCTAGTTACAA
>QYTT01083685.1:0-18593 GCA_006980735.1 Dasypogon diadema
AAAGTAGAGTATTTTTTTAGATTAATAAAGCAGGATATTCTAAGGAGATTTGTTTTCGGGAAGTTATAACATCGCCTTAAAAGGTGAATATACGACAATTTCATTTGTAATTTTTGCTGATAATTGTTTTTCAGGGCTTGGGTTTGGTGCAATAAATTTTAACGGGATGTGATGAAGAAAGGTGATGCTTGGAGCCAATTAGTGCTGTGATAAAACTCTTGAAGAGATCAGGACCTCTTCCACTATATTCGGGATATTGAAGTGCAATAAAATAAAACTAATCTGTGATAATTATAGCTTTATACATTTTTTTATTTTACATCAATAAATTTTTTACATTCTGAATTCTGAAATTTAAGCGTTTATTTCACTTTTGTCATTTACATTTTTAGTGATTATTGACCTATTTTAAATCCTTTTAAATCAGATCCCGAGGCTGTATTCATAATTCATTCCTAAAATATTATAATACAGACTTTAATGTTCGTCATCTAAACTGTGTATTAATTTCCTTTTTTCCTCTTAGATTATAGATTTATAACATTTGTTGAGGTCTGAATTTAAATTCGGATTCCAAAACTTTTGTTTAAAATATGCAAGGAACAGTTGAAATGTTCAAATGTACAATAGTTGCTTTCGAGGACTTTTTCTAACGTTCCTAGTTCTAGGGTATTCTTATTTGGCGTTTACCAAGTAAGTAAACAATACTTGATTGCTCGATCCTTAGCTTAATCATTTCCTTAAGGTTCCTTGAAGCTATTTAGTTTGCAGTATTGTTACGCAAATTTTCCTATGCATAACATGCCGGCTCAGCTAGTGGAAAAGGGAATTAGTGAGGATGTTTAGGGTCAATAACTGTAGGGCGACACGTGGCTATTAAAGTCCACGAGCTTGAATTAATTATCTTAAGCCCGTCAAAAGAAGGCCTGCTCTAGATTTCAACCACTTCTTTTTTAATAACACTTTTCCTTCCCAATACACCTATCGTTACAAAATTAAAACCTTTGAATTCTTCAAAAATTATAATTTTCTGATAATATCAAATTTAACTCGCGTAACAAGGCACACGCATAAAGCCAGAAACGTTAATTTTTGGAAAAAAACGTGATCGGCTAAAAGAAAAAAGGAACAGGAAAAATTATACTCAACTTTGGACGGAATTTCTACGGTCCTCTTCCAAAGTCTTCTCGGTCGTCCACTCCAATTTCTTCTTCCTCTGAGTCTTTCTTTCCTCAAAGTTCTCTTTTTTGTGTAAGTTTTCACTTCTTGTGGCAGTTTTACTTGGACCTCCAACTCTTGTAACACCGGGACTCTGGGACTTCCCGAAAAAAGTGAGAGATACACTGTAGGAATCTCGTTTTTATTTCAAGCTTGACCCTATTTTCGATTTTCTAACAATATTTCCATACATTTCCAGCTATTTTCAATTTGGGGCAAATAGTAAAAATCGGTTTAAATTTTATTCTCTTTGTGCATTGTGCATTTTCGTAATCTTTGGGGAGACAGTCCCTGATCTCGATCATCATTTGCTGTATATTACTGACTTTCTAAAACCTTTATATTTCCAGAGGTCCTTAATCACCCGAATGTCTGGCGTGTTAGCGGAATTGTCTTCTTTGCCCATCAATTTGATGCCACTTTTCTTGAAGAACTCCTGCACTTTTATAAAGTATGAAATGTTGCTTGATTCGTCCAAAACACATTAGGGTCGCGGCAAATGATAATTGTCCATAACAGCAGGATGAGATTCTACTTCACACGGTTGTCCATATATTCTGGGCATTATTTGCAAAGTCATTTTTTTCAACAATTTCCCAGAATCTGGGCCACAGATAAGTAGGTATCTTTAATTCCTTCTTCAATTCTATTTCTTCTTCTGATGGTGCTGGACTAAAAAGAGCCATATCCACTGATAGTGTACAAAATATTGCTCTGAGAATTTGCTTGCTCCCACTTGGGTTTTGCTAATAAGATATTTTCTTCAGTATTATGCGGGATGGTTTTCTTTTTGCGCTTTTTCTGGCATTGTACCTTCCCTTCAAAAGGTCATATGCGGTTGATTTTCCCATTGCTTCATTAAAAAACCGGACAAGTGCGAGTTGAACTCCGTACGATGAATATGTTATCTACCTTTGTTTTTTAAAATCTGACCTAAATACGTGCGCTAGCTAGACGTGCGGCGGCCTTGACCGATTTGCCACTTGAGGGAGCGTTGAGCTGTAGGTACTTAGTGCGCTAGATACGATGAGTGACGGATACCTTGCCTAGTTAAGTCGAACGGGTAGTAATGATTCTCTAAGTAATTTATAAGTAAAGAACTATTTTCAGTATTTTTTTCAAATGGAATGGTCAATTTTCATCTATTTTGAATAACTTTAAGACTATTTATTTTAAAATTATAAAAAAAATATATTTGAGACAATACAAAAAATATATTATCTTTGATATACCACACGGTACAGTTTGGAATTTTTTTTTTAATTTTCTAATTTGGCCCCCAAAAGTGACTCCCATATTCAAAATTCATTTATTTACGTTACACGTCCGTATTTAGGTCACAGAAATTCATATGTGTACCAAATTTCAAATTAATCGGTCCAGCAGATTCGGAGCAAATTGGCTGTGACAGACGGACAGATAGATACACGAGTGATCCTATAAGGGTTCGTTTTTTCATTTGTACGTATGAAACCCTAAAAATGTACAATTAACCCTTTTCCCTCGGTGAAATTTCTTTTAAAGAATTCATTGGAATGTATTTTGTCAACTAACTAATGCTTACTTAGAACAAACGAATATAGATGTATAAAATATACACACTACCGTAAAATAGGGTGACCTTCGCAGTCGGGGTAATTTGGTAGTCGGATCATGGTTAGACATGTTTAAGCGGTATTTTCAAAAAAATTAACTTCTTGACCTTAAGTATCAAAAATAATACTAAGAAAAACTCGGAAATGAACTGAATACGAAGCAAACTACTTGTCGGTTCATAGGCTGCCAAAGTTACCCCGCCTCGCTTGTCAGTATTGCCTCTGAGGAGATTTAATGGGGCGCGATGCAGTCACTAATGAAATAAAAAACCGAGAACTGATTATAAACGTCTTTATTTGATTAAGTACACGGCCAGACTGACTTCGCCTCCGTTGTTTTTCCGTTCTCTCCAAACTCGTCGAACTCTGTTAGTTCTGCTGCGTTATATTTTACAGCTCGAGATGAATGCGATGTTGCCAATGCGAAATTGGGAATCCACAGTACTGCCCCCCTAGTGATAACGATAATATGGATGTTGTGGATGGCGTACTTTCCTTCCGTAACGTGTTCTGATGGTGGGTTGATTATTATCCGACGAGAATTTCCTTGGATAATCTTTCGGCTGTTCTTGTGTCCGGTCTTCTTTTCTTTTGTCTGGCTCCTTTATAGTTACAGATTTTTGTTGCCCTTTGGTTTGCGTTGCTGTTGTTGTTGCCTGGGGCTTGATTTGATTCGGGATTGTAATAGTTGGACTCGACTCGATGGTTAGGTGTGCTTACGGATATAGGCGGATGACCCTTAACCTAGGATTACGGCGTAAATTCGATTGGCCTTTCATCATAGCCAACTCTAGTAAGCTCATCATCGGGGCTGATTTTATTAAACGTTTTAGTTTGCTGGTAGATCTGAAAAAGAAAAGACTTGCCAACAGTAAAACTAACATCGGAGTCGCAGCGATCGTCGTTAAAACACCAACAATTAAAATTTCAACAGTCAAAGAAAGCTCGCCCTGCGCCGATCTACTGAAAGATTTCATCGATATTACTAAGCCTACTCCCAAAGAGAAGGGAGAAAGGTTCAAGTCACCCACCATATTCAAATGAAGGGACCACCAGTATTCGAACGACCACGACGACTGTCAGGTGAAAAACTCCAGGCAGCAAAAGCCGAGTTTGCGTACTTAATGGAACAGGGAATTTGTGGTCCCTCCGACAGCAGCTGGGCAAGTCCACTTAACATGGTGAGGAAAGGAAACAACGGAATCGAAGTCAGTCTGGCCGTGTACTTAATCAAATAAAGACGTTTATAATCAGTTTTCGTTTTTTATTTCATTAGTAACTGCATCGCGCCCCAGAAAATCTCCTCAAAGTGGTGACCCCGACTGAGGAGCTAGAATTTGCCTTATTAGAAAGCAGCAAATCTTCTCACCTAATTTTGCTGTGACGAGTGATTAGTGAAAAAGAATTGTAGCTCACGGTCAACCAACATTAATTTTTTTTGGTGGCAGGTCTCTATATTTTTCAGTGATTAATTCAATTTTTGTTATAACTATTTTCTTTCAACAATACTTTTACTGATTTATAATTATCACTGGAAACCTAAACTTTGCAGTGCTAGCCATGACTCCGACCAGCGAAGATTCCTGGAAGAAAATCTTATAAAACGTAACTACCTAATATATAGTGAGGTTCATCGTACGACGCGTCAAAAACTAGTGGCCACCGCTTTTAGCATTATCCAGATTATAGTGCACAGATGATTTCAAACTTGACTGGTCTTAATTTCGCCTGTTGCAGCTAAATAATCACCACGGCCATTATTATTGAATATTACTTGTTTACATTGGGCTTAATTTCCTCTATCTATTACAATTAATATCACGTTTCTTTACATTGCACTGCTGTTAATTGACCTTCTTTGATTATATTATATATATGAATATGTAAAGCGATGCTTAACATTTTTTTAATTATACTAATAAATTGAAGACGTGTCATCTTATCGCTCAAAGTTTAATTCTAAAAATAGGTGCGTTTTAATATCTATTCGCGTGTCGCAATTTAGACATTATATGCATTTCCAAAACTTGATTTCCCGAGTAGCAATTAGTTGTTGACAGCCGTATGTAGATAAAGGCCGCATAAGACATTACTGTGGCATGACTTTTTACACTTTTTTTATTGGCCCTGATTCGGTACACATACAGACCACGTTTTCGTTTCAGATCCGGATGTACATTAATGTACGCAAGCTTGCATACATCAATTATGGCCTTCCTTTTTTCTTAAATAGGGACTTAGGCTTTACGGTGCAATTGGTACAACAATTAACTATTCAGAGGCCCGAGAAGGAGGTCGAGAAAGTCGCAAAGAAGAGAACAGCAAAAAATATGAAGAATAAGGGAAAAGTTACACCAGGCAAAACAACTCCAATGACCGATGCTACTTCTGAACCAACTCCAATCATCGATGCCCCTTTTGAAACAACTCTATCGAGCAATGATTTATTCACTTCTGATAGTGAATAAATTAAAATTTGTTTGCTTAAGGAAATTATATTAATTAATACTAATATATTAAGAAGAGTACTTATTATCAACAATCACTTTTTGGGATCTATTGATCAGGTGAGGGTGTTATAGTTCGGATTCTTGCGCGGTACTTGAAAAGAAAGGGGATTTTAAAGGGAGAACAAAATGTATTTGTTGTTACCTTATATATCGTGTTCCCAACGTAGTCCATGATTTTGCAAAGAGTTTTTATTATTTTTGGATATTGGTGGAGAGAGATACTTACATACGATTGGGGTCCAGCTCAGGATTTCGTAGACGGCAACATGTTCTTTCTTGATCCCATTCTCGATACAACACCGCTGAAATGTGTCGGAAACCTACATACTCATTTCCTTGGATTGGATGTCCAATGTGAGCCGAAATTTACCTGGAAGCAGTCAATTATATGATACTTACCCGATCACTGGTCGCTGATTGATTTTCATAAAAAAAAGTAGCTATGTAAAACTTATTGCTTACACCAAAACAAATTAAAAGATAAAAAGTAGTTGGGTTAAGAAAATCGAGGAAATAGGATCTAGAAAAGGCAGTAACAAGAGAAAGAAAAAGAATTTTTATGTACAGAATTGGTTTATATTAATTGCATTAACGTAGGAAATAAAAGATTAGGATTTTGAAAATAGCTTGTAGGATTTGGACTTAAAGCAGGATAGGAAATTAGGGATTAGCTAGTAATAATTAGAATATCATTCGAAGATTAGAAGTAGGATAAGTCAGTTAGTTCAAAATATTTTCGATGAATTTCATATTTCAAATTGTATTGGCTTACCTTGATGTAACCTCCTAAGCGGGCAGGTTCCTCAAGTTACCTACGAAAACTGGAAAGCGGGAATGCACTTAATCTATATTGAAGCTTAAAGCATATAATGTTTTTTTTTTAAATAGAGTTACTTACTGGAAAAGTCCTTCCTCAATGGTTAAAACACCAAAAACTCCAGATAACCTGCATCATCACTTTCAAAAACACGAAAATACTTCACGAACTCCAGACGTTAGGCGAAAACTTAAGTAAACCGAGATTTTCCGTAACCCGAAGCACAACATAATCAATAAGCCGACCTCTAAGACTCAAGAAACCAAAAATTCCGGAAATCAACAGAAGAAATTTTGACAATTGTCAAGGTTACCAAAATTTTTAAAATTTCTGGGTAAAGAAAATTTTGCAAGTGAAAAAAATATTCCCGGAATCCTCATATCAAAATCTACGAGGAAATATATAATATTGAATTTTGTTAAAAATCGGAAGTTTCGAAATTCCAGAAGTTTACACGAATAGGGGCCGGAAGTTCAAATAGTGGCACTTTGGTTATATAAGCTTCGGTAGGTGAAGCGGACTCTCTCTCTCTATATATCAAGTGCCGAGTAAAACATGTCACAGTCTTGGAAAGAGTTGAAAAAAAAAGTTTGTAAAAAGGTTGAAAGAAGAAAGATTATTGGTGAAAGTGTCTTGTAGATCCCTAAAAAGCGGTGAATTCTGAAAAAAAAGATAAGGAAAACAGAAAGGACAAGAAGGCGAAAGTAAAGGAAGCCGTGAAGAGTAAGGAGTTGGAGAGAATGGAGGAGTAAGGCGGCAGGAAGAACTTGGGGAAGGACCGGACCATCCAAGAGAAGATAAGTATATTTTCCCTTTTGGTTTATACTTTTCTTAAGAAGTTATTAAGTGAAAAAAAACCTCGTTAACTTTGTGATCTCGCTGCCGGCTTGGGAAGGAAAGTTAAGTTTAAGAAGTTGCAGACATAGAGACTCAAAATAATGTATTTTGGCCCCTCTTGGTATATAAAATGAATAAAATATGTTATGTGAAGTCGAGTTACGTGTTTTGAAGTTTTCTGAAAAAGGTGTGGTGTTGTGTTCGTGTAGCTGCGGTGATTTTGCATTTTGAATTTCGTAGTTTGGGTGAAACTACGTGGCGCCCATCATAGCTGTACATCTAACCACCTAACCTAACTCCCTTCTCCAACGCATAGCCGGGGATACGAGCAGTGAATTTTGCGTGTAACAAAAGTAAATAAGTAAATAAGGCGGCCGATCTTGAAAACAGGAATTTACTAATTAATCCAGCAGAATGTTATGATTAATGTTATCAAAGGCCTTTGAGAAATCCAACAATACCATAGGTGTTAACTGGTCATTATCTAATGCAATACGAATGTCATCTGTGATCTTGATAAGAGCTATAATACAACTTTTATTTGGATGAAATCTGGACTAGTATTTAGACAATAAATTCAGGTCATCTATATATTTCATAACTTGTTGAAATACTAATTTCTCAAAAGCCTTTAATAGATAAGGCAACAGGGGGTAAATCCATAATAGATAGAGGTTGTTTCTTTGGACTCATTTAGATTCCTCCACAGTGCTTTGGGAGGCAGGCTGGGGTCATACTTAGTATCATAGTATCTCTGCTTGGACGCCTTGATCATATTAGTCACCACTCACCAGTCCCCTCGAGGAGTTGTGCAATATCTCTTTACTAGTGTTTCCTGTTTTGCGAACTCCGCTTGCTTTGGCGGTGGACGCTTCCAATTTCGCAGTTGGCGCGGTTGTACAATAGCTGGTGGGTGATTATTGGCACCTGTTAGGTTTTTTTTCGGCTAAGTTATCTAAGGCCCAATCGAAGTATAGTGCTTATGACCGCGAATGGCTCGCGTTGTATTATGAAAAAAAAATTTTCGTTTTCTTTACCATATTTACTGACCATAAGCCGCTAACTAGTGTTTGCTTTCAAACAAAGTTCGGATAAGGCTTCCTCGCGGCAGCTTAGGCATTTAGATTTCATAAGTCAATTTTCCATAAGGCATATTTCAGGCAAGGACAATTGCGCGGCGAATTCTTTATCTCGTGTGGAAATGATGGATCGGTCTGGTAGTATTGATTGGGATGCTGTGGCAGATGCGCAGGTTGCTGATATAATGTTGGTACATATCTTGCAAAATTCCTTTTTGAAAAGTAGAAAGATTGCGCTTAGCTCAGCCAATCTGGAAATTTTTTGTGATATTTCGCAGTACCGAATTCGGCCGTATTTGGGCTATAGAAAGGAAGTTTTCTTAACGGTCCATAGTTTATCTCATCCAGGGCGTAAGGCTACAGTTAAGATGGTTGCTCAAAAATCCGTTTGGGAATCAATCAAGCGGAATGTTCGCCTGTGGGCTAAAAACTGTTTGGCCCGTCAAAAGACGAAAGTTTCCAGGCATGTCGTTGTACGTTTGTCTGATTTTCCACCTCAAACCGAAAGTTTTGCTGTTGCTCATATCGTATCGGTGGTATTGCCTTACCACCATCGATAGATTTACTCATTGGCGAGAAACTTTTTTCAATTGTTGGATTTCACGATTTAGAGTGCTTTTGACGGTGATTACGGACTAAGGCTCCCAGTTCAAATTGGATTTGTTTCGGGAGCTGGGTAATCTATTGGATTTTAAGCGTCATAGAACGACTGCTTATCACCCTCAGTGCAACGGTTTCGTCGAAAGGTGTCACAGGACTCTCAAGACTGCAATTACAAGCTACCGAGATAAGCCCTGGACAGAGGTCCTACCTTTTATTTTAGAACTTAACATCAAAGTTATCCGGGAACGCAAACCCAAAGTAAAAGCTCACTTTGATTAAAACAAATAAAAACATATATATTTTCGTTATTTTCCTCTTTCCACTTTGGATCGCGATACTAGACTGAGTTCGAGGATACCTGACTTCATATTTTTATTTCTCCTTTCCTAATCCTGTTTAGAATTACTGCACCCTCGTCGGGCACCGTCATAAAACCAATAAGAGTGCAGACATCCTCGCAATTAGTCTCACAATGTTTAAATTTAGATCGTCGCCTTAAGGCCCGTAAAATATAAAACTTAAGACTACTAATATGCTTTTCAGGAAGGTAGCTGGGTTTTTCTCCTTTGTAATCGCCGCTGCTTACAAAAGTAATGAACACAACCCCGAACAGATGCGGATCAGTGTTGCCATTATAAAATTTCAAGAAAAGCTCGATGAAACTCCGTATAAAAAAAGTGGCTGAAATACGGAACCGGGAGCTTTCTTTGTATAATTAATATATAGATTAGGTTTGTTTCTCAGAATAAGTTTATTTATTCCTTGGAAGGTTTCTTCGAGCATATTAGGAAATAAAACACTTTTGTTTTCAAGGAGCTGGGTATATCGCCGTTTGTTTTCAGTCGTGCCCGATTCCTCGCGCCTAGCTTTGCAACCGTTATTTAAGGGTTCTTATGAAGTGTTCGCCCGTCATGAAAAATTTTTTACTTTCAGCATTTCAATCAACAGACTGAAGACTTGTTTCTTTGAAGGCATTACGGATTTCAACAATCGCTCTTCCGATGTTCTGCCTAGGTCACCGTCGTCGCGACGGCTGTTCGAACCAGTGTCTGAATGTCTTTTTGAGACTTCGTTGGTTGCACGCCATCTGACTAAGTCCGGTTAGTCCTCGTAATCAGAAAATTGTGTTTGTTCCCGATAGCAATACTTTACTGCCATCTCGTTTTATTACAGTTGAACGAACCACCAAACCGCCTATTCGTTTTCCCTAGCCTAAGGCTCCCTTGATGGGGGAGCAGTATAGCTGGTCGTCTGGTCACGTTCGAGCGCCCACTAGAGGCTCGAATACATCCCCACATTTGTAAGGTGTAATTCGCCTCGAGGCGAATCCAGTTGTCGCATAGCTTTTTTCTGCTCATTTTTTAAACATTTTTTTCACCATTGGTTCACTAACATAAGGCTTAGTTCTTTGCCGTGAGATGATTGCCTGTCTGAAGCTGTATAAGGATCATTGGGAGAATAATAGCATCAGGAAAACAAATTCTATACTTTTATAATTCAGTCTTCGTTCTTTCCTTAAATCTGAAAGAGTAATTTGTTCCGGTCAGCTCCCGGTTTCGCAGAGAAAGTCAACCGTGGACGTTCCGAAGCATCAAGGAAGAAACCTACTTTCGCTTAGATTGTCACCCACCGGAGAAGCTCGAAGTATCAAGAAATGCAATCGTTAAATTTGCTTTGTTTGCGTGATTTATTTGAGCTTTAAGGATTAATTATTAAAATTGACGAATTTGGAATGGGATAAATCAGAAAAATGAAACACAGATCCTAAGAAACAACAATAGATGCAAGGGACCTAGTTAAATTTCGGTAATAAAGACGTAAATTAATTAATCAGTGAAATTTAAAATAGGCCTAAATCAACAACTTAGTACATAAAATGTACATTCAGTACATAATTGTATGGGTTAAAATCGCAAATCGGATAGAAAATGGCAGCGGGCGTGGTGCGGCAAGAAAAATTTTATCAAACACTAATGTGCGGGTTATGTTGCAAAAAGTGCGCACAAATCCAAAAATAACTGCCTCAAAGTTGACGAGTGAAATGGAGAAAATTCTTAAGAATAAAATCAGCGATGCTACAATAGGATGAGCCCATAGTAATGCGGGCTAATATGAGCGTGTTCCAAAAAGAAAGCCATGCATAACCCTCCCCGAGAGAAAGAAAACATATGAGCTCGCCAAAGGCATTGAAAAATAAAAGTACAAACTTCTGGAAGGACGTTTTTTTGTAGATGAAAATAGATATATATGTAACTTTTTTAGATCGGATGGATGAATTTTTGTTTGACGAAAAGCACATCAGGAACTACAAGGAAAGAATTTCATTTTGACAAATAAACATGGTTGTGGATCAGTTCTGGGTTGGGGTTATTTTGCTAGCAATAATGGGGTCTGAGCTTTAAAATTCATAAATGCTACTACGGATTAATATCTCTATTTAGATATTTTAAGAGAAAATTTAGGACATAGTACTGAAAATCTGAGTATTTTGTGGCGCTTTTATTTCTATCGATATAACGATCCTAAATATGCGGCAAGAAATTACCATTTTGGGCTATATATCATACAACTGTCTACGGGTCATTCAAACACCTGCTCCATGCCCGGACCACAAACCCATTAAGTATTTGTGGGTGGGGTTTGTATCGCAGATACGACAGAAAAAATAAACAACTGTGCTTCTCAAGGATCAGCTTTTCTAGGAAAAAATGGAACAACATTCCTGTCGATAATGCTTCAAAATTGGCGAAACAATTTCTAAACAGTTGGAAATTGTTTCTAAAGCTAGAAGAGAACACACGATAAAATCTGCAAATCCATAAATAAATTGTGGGCGGTTGAGCAGCTGTACCCACTAAATTAATGGGTCATCAGAGATTGCGCAAGGGCCATGGCTAGGCCTGCGTGCTGATTCCTGAACTGGAACTGGATTGCTGAAGTGATATGATCCTGTTCCCAACGTCAGAATGTCCAAAACACTGCTAATGGTGCGCTCCCTAGGACCAGGGTGACGCAGACCTTGTTCGGCGGCAGGGGCGGCTACAAAGTAAAGATGAAGACCCAATTTAGAATTTCCAAAATCGATTTATTATGAATTGCATTTATTGCCGGTTTCTTGTACAAATCCAATTAGAGCCCAGGAATCAAAAAAAGGACTCTCTACGCTGGTGAATTGATTTGGGTGTTGGAAACTTGTTCGTTAATATTCACTTCCTGGCGGCGTGTTCTAAACTCGGTCGAGAAAACTTTCTTGACAAAATTACAGTTTTACTTAGGGGTTCATTTTTAAGACTCCCGCAAAAAGCATCCTTTTGAGAGAATAATCTTTTACTAAAAAGTAAAACAAAAGAGGCATGGTTAAGCTAGGCTATCGCCAACTATGATTCCCAACAGCAGCACTCGTATCAAAGTAGTCTTTTGCTCAATATGACCAAAACATAAACCCTACAAATGTCCAATGGATATCCACTGCCTGACGCGACCGAGCCGCTGACACCACAAAATAAATTAGTAAGTTTAATTAAATTAAATCGAACGAATAATTTTGCAGGCAACGAATTCAACAAATTTCAACAACAAAGCCCATTAATTTCAAAATCAGAAATTATGAGAAAATATTTATATAATTATGTGCTTTTATTGTTCATACGTAAACTTCTTTTAAATCTTTATATTAATTAATTAATTATATTCTCTTATATTAATTATATTCTCATTTAAAACTAATATTACGACCTTCTTTGAATACAGCAATCGAAGAGATAATTTTAACGCTCTCTGTATCAATATTGAATGTAACTCACCTGGTGAGCTGTGGATTGGGATTAGCTCAGGCGTAGAGCTATGAGCTGAACATTTGGTTAAGAATCTGGTAAACTAGAAAAGTAAAGACCTTACTGATTTACGTAGGGAGTATGAGTTCAACTCTCACTTAATTTTACCAATAAGTGATTTTTATTACATATTTTTATATGTAGTATAACTTTGTGGAAATTTGTGCTGGATTTGTCATAAATAAGGAGTGCCAGTGCATCTGGTGACATAATATCAACCAGGTTTCCTCAATGAAGAGTTGTCCAAATGTATTTAAAATGCTTATAGTGCAAATTCGTAAGAGTATAACAGATGAATGTTGACTCTGTCGATGTCAATGCATATGAACCAACTTTCCACCTTATTGAGTTCTTATACGTTGTTTAGTTTGATATTGAAGGCCTTCATCTTTGGCTAGTTCTGCCTTCTTCGTTTTTTGCTTGAGCTTCGATTAATGCTGGTTGATTTTATTTTATGGCGAAAATATCTGTACATGATTTCGTCAATGGGATTTGTCGCATGTTTCCGTAATTTAAGCTATGGTTTTACTGATCCGTATGGAGTCCGCAGTGGTAGTTAGATGAAACTTTATCTACATACGGAGTGTAGAGGCTCGTTCTTGGTTCTTACTTCTCTACTGGCTCAACATCAACCGTTTTTTCTGTGGAGGATAAGCATTCAGTTCTGCCTTTCTCACTACTGTTCTCTCCTAAAACTATTCCTAAAAAGGCTTGTCCTTGGCTAACTTGGCGCATTATAATCGCAATATCCCGTAGAAATTCCGCATATGAGCCCATATTACGTAGTTGATATTCTAATGACGTAATATTCACCTTTACGGCGTCACAAGTAGGTCAGGTCACAGACCTAGGGTAACGGAAACCAATGTTGACGCCTTTGTAGAAAATGCTCCTGTAAGTTTCCTAATCCATGGGTGATACTTTCCTTTAAGGCAAAGTTTATGAAATACTTTATATTAAGGTAGAAGGTCTATTTTAATATCATTGGGTGGCTTTTTAAAGCATATTGAACACATTTTTATCCTATTTTTTGAGAAAGGCGAAAAATCGAAATTTCGCGACTACAGCGCCATCTATTGCGCGTAAAAGAAACCTATATATTTTGTGAAGTAGAATCCGAAGCTGTAATAAAAAGTAGGTGTTCCTATTTAAAATTTTACAGTGAGCCTCCGTCCCACCCCCATGGTTTACATTTTTTGACAGGATCAGATGTCCCGATCCAAACCATCAGACTTTTATTCGGGGTGTTTCTTGATTCTATGCATATTACATAAGTTATTCGTTGTGGCGGATTAAAATGGGACATCCTGTATATTTAAAGTGCATCAGAAGGCGTCTTATACATTTTATCCAGAAGCATATACTCGCGCCAGACTTAGCGACTGTTCAGGAAGTGACAACAGAAACAGATTCTTTAAGCAAAAACATGTAGCTTTCGTCGCAAAAGTAAATAATTCGTCAAATATATCTGAAGAGAGAGAAATAAAAAACGCAAGTGACTTGTGAAGCAGAAATATAAGACCAACAATAAAACACCGAAAAATATATACTCATTTAAAAGAATTTATCGCCAAATTAACAATTCCATTTCCGATACTACTTAGTATCTTTTTCAAAAGACATTGTTATTAACAAAATTACATTTAAAAAATTCTTTGTTTTAGTTTGTTTACGTAGTCATCGAACAATCTTTGTTGACTTTTTTGCGACAAGTAGGTATCTGCTTATGTGTTATAATTCCAAAACATTTGTGAATCTGGATGGGGTTATTATAAACGCTAGCGCTAAAGACTATGGTGTTGATAATTTGTATCTATACGCTTACATACAATCAAACATACAAATTACATAAATAAAGTAATTAATCTACATGTGCACCGTCTCATTAGAATTGCTTCTGAAAAAATTTAGTATTGAGATTACCCCTAATTATTCGGAAATGTGGCGTAGTGTTTGCAAAAATATTCCTGTCAAATTGAGGGAGTAGTATATTCAACGGTTTATGCAGGATGCTATACAAGGGGTCTGCCACGATCTTTTCAATTAATTATGTATCTTGTTTTGCTTAAGCTATTTCGAAGACTCCATAAAATTAATTTATTAATAAGGGCAAGAGGGGGGCTGTTGCCGCTTAGGGGGTTACCTTTGCAGAACGCTCCAACCTCTGAGTGTTCCATTTTCTATTTGTTCGAGATTGAAGATACGTTTCATAATCTCATGCTCTGTTCTTAGAGAATTTAGGAAGTTGTATCTGGATCAAGTTGCTTTGTTACATAAGAAGAGAAGTAGTAGAATTTTTAACTGGTAAGAATTGGTCAGCCTTATATAAGTTCCTGAAATCTACGCTGGAGAACAGTGCTCATTTCTATTCCCTTTGTAGAGTTGTTGCTGGTATCTAATTTCAATAATAACATGTGAATATGACTGCTTTGAGTTACACGATTAGCACGTAAAAAATACAGGTAGTAATGAAGTGATCTTGTATGACTTAAAAGATGTTTTTAGAATTTACTTAATTATAGTATGAGTATAGTTGTGTTCTAACTAAAGTAGACTTTAAGCTACCGTACTTAAACTTTGTACAATTATTTAGAAAAATAACGCAGCATTTCCAACTTGATAGACAGCATAGCAATTATCAAATTGTCTTTGAAGTTGTATAAGAAATTTGTCAAGAACGATATTTTTTATCTTTCAATAAAAGCATACTACTGCTAGTATTACTACTGTGTCATTTTTAGGCGGATGATGTCCAAGTATATATATTATAACCGGATTGATCGAGTACTGTGTAGATAAATTAAACGAAGACTTATCTTTAATTTTTGAATGCGATCACCATCTATAAAATCAAGTTAGATACGTTCTGTTGTCCGGAAATTGTCATGAATAACTCGTGTATTCTCTATGTGAACCAAGTAAGGAATCTTGGTATTGTCTTCAACTAAGCATTATCCTAGCCCACTCATATCGACACCACGTAACTAAAATTTACGGCATATTACATCAATTTTCCATTTCTGCACAATGGCAGCTTAACTCTGATATACAGGATGTCCCAATTAGAGTGACCAAGCGGACGGCTCTATGGGAAGTGGGAGGGCAATCATAACGGTTTCCGAGATAACAGCACTTGAAAGTTTTTTAGCTCTCCTTTAGGACGAAGACCGTATAGTTTATTAACGTCTACAGAAAAATTATTCATTTCTAATGAGACTTCCTACTTAGTTCTATTCTGTGTTTAAAAGATTTCAAATATTTTTCCCGATATTAGAGAAATCAAGATGAGACCCTTACTGTTATGCTTTGAGCTTAATTTTATTGATTTTAGTTTTTCGCAGGAAATATTGAACCTGATTAAACTGAAAAAATTAATGAGACATTTTTTTTAGAATTTATAAGATATTTGGTATTTGCAAACTATTTCATTTCCAAGTAAATTTTCCTGCGATTTGCCTAAAAAGCCTTATCCAAAACCTCTGCAGGACCAACAATAAAAGAAGACGCTTTCATCTTTTAACAACTGCCTGCAAGACCACATCCACAACATATAAAAACCTAAACAAAGGTCCCATAAGTCCACATTCAACCCCACGTGCAATGCTCGCGACTGACCCAAGGTATTAACGTGGGCTAGAAGTGCTGCATGCCTGCATACAAAGTGCAAAAGAATCTACTTTCCCATGACTGAAGCGCAAGTGATATTTTTCAGGTGTACAAAAAAATTCACCCCAATCTTTTATCTCGATCACCCCTCACACATGCAGATCAAATTTCGTTAGCATTTGATTTAGGTAGTCCTAAGGAGCGACAAAAGATCCTGCCATCAACAGTTAGTGAATTCGAAATCTTCCCACGGCAGACAGGGTCTCGTGATATGCGCATGCACGAAGTGCACCCCTAAGTAGTCAAGAAATTTCAATATTTTTGGTAGATCAGGAAGGTTACAAGAAGAATGAAAGGTTTCCCTGAACACCTGCTCCGATACTCAGATCAGGCAGTTTCGAGTCGTAAAGTGTGGGAAATGTTTCCGTTACAAGTTTGTGGTGTTCTAATATCACATGTGGGTTAATTGGGATCGTGCATTATACTTGGATTTGATGGACCTGAAGGAAAATGGAGTTTTTTTCCTGCAATGGTTACTTAAGAATTTTTTCTGGGTTTGGGGTAATATTTATTAACAGATTTATTACTCTGTTGAAATTAGATTCATGCTAGAGGGGGAAAAATAAGTCAATTTGGTATTATTTATGGGAACATTGCTCCAAGGGTTCACTCCAGGATATGTATTTGGACAAGATACTTTAATTTATATTTATTTGAGATAAATATATCATGTGTATTTCATTATTCAAACATGGGAAACGTATATTGTATAATGCCTTTAGTTTTCTTATATATTAATTTATATATGTCCATTTTCGTTGAAATATTTAAAGTATTTTCTGCACGTTTTCTGGAATCCTGTTGATTTGACAATTTGGTATTTGGGAATTTTTTCAACGCTCGAATTCATATTATGAATGCGGATTCTCAACTGAATTTAAACAGTTTAAATCCACAACAATTCAGCCAGTATTTGTTAGATTTAACGTGCAACGTCTAGGTGTGGAATGATTTTAAAGCTATAATTACAAAAATAGTAATAAGTCCCCTTTCGTACCACCTTCTTCGCCGTGCCTAAAAGCAAACGAGGTATTGTATTTTAGGGGTGTGGAAGTGGATGAAATCTGTGCGGCTATTAATTCAATAAAATCGGAGGCCACTGGATTGGATAACATTTATGCGCGCTTTGTCAAGATCTTACTGTACCACATAATGCCCTATTTGGCTCATGTATTTAATGTTTCTTTAACCTCAGCTGAATTTCTGAGTTGTTGGAAAGTGGCCAAGGTGATCCCCATAGCTAAGACAACGTCGCCTATGCTGTTATCTGATTTTAGGCCTATTAGTATTCTTTCATTTCTGTCTAAATGCCTTGAAAGACTGATTTATCAGCAAATTCTTGAATTTATTTCTAAACATAATTTACTGTCAGAAAATCAATCCGGATTTCGTAAGCATCATAGCACCTTGGCAGCATTGTTAAAAGTTTCTGATCACATTAGAGCTAATATTGATTCAGATAGGCCATCTATTCTTGTATTTGTGGATTTTTCTAAGGCATTCGATTCTATTGATCATGAAAATTTGTTATGGAAACTGGAAAACCAATTTTGTTTCTCGTCCCATTCGGTAGATCTTATACGTGCTTATGTCTCAGATAGGTCACAGGTTGTTATCGTCAATCAGCTGATCTAAAATTTGGGGTACCACAAGGGTCTATCATCGGACCTCTATTATTTATAATGTACATTAATGATGTGGATAAATTTAACTTAAACTGTGATATTATGAAGTATGCTGATGATGTGCAGATGTATCCGTCGAAAAATAATATCTCTGATATGGTCTGTGATATTAATGTTGATCTTGTAAAAATTTTGCAATGGGCGAAGTGCAATAATTTAAAATTAAATCCAAAAAAATCTCAGGCTATGATTATCTATAAGAATAATCTTAATCTTAATGACTTTCCACCGATAATCATAGATGGTGATAATATTCCGTATCGTAATAAGGTAAAAAACTTGGGAATAGTATTTAATGCCACCCTGACTTGGTCGGATCATGTTAACATGCTCTCTTCAAGAATTTTTGGAATTCTTAGGCAATGGTGGGTTTCCTGTTCTGGGCTATCTGTGGATCTTAGGAAGCATTTAGTCCGGGCTTGTATTAGGCCGATTATTAAGTATTGTGATTGGCTCCATAGTTCTATGGATGCGGGAAGTTTTTATAAATTACAAGTTGCGTTTAATTCCTGTATTAGATTTATATATAGGTTACGTCGCTTTGACCGTGTCTCACAACATATAAATGATTTCCTGGGTATGACTTTGAAAGAATATCTTGATTTTCGAAAATGTCTATTCACTTTCAAAATTATACATAACCAGACTGCGAAATATTTACATAGAAAAATAAAATTTCTTAACTCCGAAAGAACGAGAAATGTGCATATCCCCAATTTTAAGTACCTACAGTCGAGAAATTCTTTTTTT
>QYTT01083686.1:0-11202 GCA_006980735.1 Dasypogon diadema
AAAAAAAACATTGAACTTTTTCAACACACTGTGCCCTTCTTACTCCCATAATTCCACAGATTCCGAAAACAAATCATCTCATGCTCTTTTTTAACTTATTGAATTACAGGGAATAATAAATCAAAACTCAGAGTCCGAAATCAGCAATTATGCTGCCAGCATCCAACCATTTGTTACACATCACGAGTAATTAAAAATCGTCTGACGGGTCGTCCATTGTTTCAAGTTATCTTTTTTACATTCCTCAATTTCTGACTGTACAGTCGTAGAAATTTAAATTCCACAAATGATTATAGTAGCAAAGCACTCAACCAATTTTCTTAATTTTTTATACCGACTGGATGAGATTGCAAGTTGCAGAAGACCTGAGTTTAGCAGGTAGAGGAGTTTGGTTCGGATAGCTCTGGATAAGGAGGGCACGGGAACTACAATTGAAGACCACCTTTAAATAACCAGAATAATGATTCTCCCTGGTACTATTCAGGGCCATCATCCATTCGAAAATATACAGAAAAATGTCAGAAAAAGATATCCGATTTCATCATTCATCATCATCAAAACGCTCATCATCATGAGATGGAGACTTGGTTACTGATTTTGGGGCAGTGATGAGGGCTCAGTTCAAATAATGAAAATCATCCATTCATGCAGGATTTTCATTTCAACTCCAGATCTTTATTTGGATTATAAGAACAACAATTTCACTGTTTATGTTTATCATTAGGACGTAATTTCATCACGGAATGACTTTTATAAATCCCTTCAAATGTACGATAAGGGATTTCTCGTTGTTAGTGGAGCTGCACTTGCTCATTAAAGATAAATTCAAAGCCACTACAAATTCCAAGGAAAATTTGAGAAGCCTCAAGCAGGCTACATACCTAATTACGAATAATCTATCAGATCAGACAGAATAACGTCTTTCATGTTTCGCCTGTAATTTTTAGTTATTAGGAGTAAGAACGACATCCTGAAAGTCATTAGTTTTCTCTTCTTACAGGGTGACCTAGTCATCATGAATAAGAATTTCTGTTGCACTTTTACAAGGTAGCTAAGCGCTAAGAATCATTTGGACTCGATTTGGTAGAGTTTTCAATTTTCACTACTTTGCAGTCCTTTTTCATGTATGATAACATTTTATGTCTAGTTTTAATGTTATTCGTCATTAGTTACGGCAATGTGTGCACGTGAATTACCAGTACGTTGTTTGTTTGTAAAAAATGAAAAAGTTAAGGATACGTATCTTCCTAGGGATCAGACAGTGCAGCTAAAAGCAACCAGCCTAATTCCGAGATAGAATGAGAACTTTGTTTAAAACGCGCCGGGGATGGAAAACTGTGATCCGTCGTAACGATCTGTGGTCGACCGAGCGATGGACACAGTATAAGTGCCTTGTCTTGGTAAGCCGGCAATGCCAAGGTGGACCTACTTTTTCCGGGTTAAAAAGGTGTCTGATGTTGGGAAGAGAGAATAGGATAGGTTACCGGACAGGTGCCTACTCAAGGCTCCATTCAAAGAAGGAGAACGGCGCAGCTGGCTGAAAGAAACCCTACAAGGAAAAAAAGTCTGGACTCGGGAGGAAGCAAGCGAGTCGGGAGGACTCAAGCATAACACACAGAGATAAGGAAATAATGCGCTGGGTAAGAAACATTCTTGCCAACGATCCCTGCACCTACAAAAACCGTGGCGAAGATTGTCTAAAGAAGACTGATCAAGCTAGGGTAAGAGGTAAAGGAAAAATCAGAGGACCGGCTGATGATCGTGGCGTGACTGCACCTCTTCTAGAAAACCTGCTACCACGATCTCAATCACACATCAATTGAAAAGTGCAGTCGCATCAACCGGAAGTTCTCTGAACTAGGATGTCGAAACGCTTAAGAGCCGCAGTTAAAAACTAAAAATTTGTTAGTAAATAAATTGTGAAACGTAGCAAGTGTGTTTTTTTAATTTTCCAAAATGTGAAATGGGGTCGGGCCGAAACTGGATGGGGGAGGGAGCTGGGGTTGTTTTAAATTACCGGGAATCCTGCCGCTTATCTGATTATTGCAACGTATTTCAATCGGAAAGCGACACCTGATACCACGTAATGTAGATATTGGCATCTATAATACATTGACAGTCAAGCGGCTATTAAAATACTTGACTCAATTATGATCAAGACGCGTCTGCTTCAGCGTTGTCGTGAAAATCGTTGGGCCTTGGGGGATTGTTTCAATGTGATGTTGTAAGGAAGGGCTCAAATATGGGTACTGTGCTTTGGGGGCAGATACATGGGCAAACTTCCAGAATCAGCAAAGATAGGTATCCATCTACAGACTGTTATAGCAGCTAATGATAGATGGGTAAGGCTAATTGCTTATGGAGCCTCAAGACAGTTGTGACCAAAAATATGCCCCGAAAAAACGCTTTCTTTGCTTAGGAGAAAGCGCATAGACGTTATGAGAGGTGTAGGGCTCTTGAGCCTAGCTGTACATATGATCAGCAGCGCCCAATTAACCTAATTTACCGACTCTAAACTGTCACCCCGGAAATGTAGGTAGATACAAGCACACTGACGGATGTTGCTTGTATCGTGGGAAATGTCAATGACAGAACTATATGAAGTCAGACAACCCACATCATCCTGAAGTCTTTAGCTTCGCAAAGCAGTTACATACATGAAAGTTCAAAGTTTTGCATAAGAGACCGTTTAGGGCGTGGTACCCTGATTAGCCAATTATTAGTAGGCCATTAAGACACTACACGCAGTGAAATATATTTTTAATTGAAACCTCCATCAAGATGATAAATACAATGCAATGTAAAACGGTGATTGCAAACTAATAGACTTTCAGAAATTTAAGAGAAAAACCTAAACTAGTAGAAAGATAAAATGCCCATCACGAAAGAAAAAAATTACTCTATGCCTCCCTAAGGCAAGAGTCCAACCTATTTAGGTGGACATTCTGATTGTAATTTGAAGAACGTGTCACACACGAAGATGGAGAAATAAACAAAAGCAATGATCCACAAAATCACGTAATGCAGAAATTATACATTTCTGTCATTTCATGGCCTTCAGGTCGAAGCATCCAACAACCTGTGTTTATTTTACGCTAATCACTCAAAAATTTCTTACCGTTAACCAGGTTCTGTTCAATTATCTCAAATTATCGCTCTTAACGACGACACCTTTTTAAAGAAGCTAATGCCCGATGAAGCGCTCTCACTGCCTCCCCTCCCAGGTCAAGATAAGATGCCGCCAATGGAGCCATAATGAAGCTTAACAAATGCGCAAACAAAAGAAATTTCAATTCCGTCTTCGTTAGTCACGCAAGACCTTGTCCTCGTCCCGTGATGGAAAATTAAAAAAAAAAACATGTTAAGGTGTTTATATTACGCACGCATCCGACATTGTTTCGCTGCAGTCTCGTCACATCGCGTGCAATTTGGTTACCCAGGTCTGTTGTAAGAATGCCTCCGGCTGGAGACCAAGACCCTGCCCAAGCAATTGTCCCTACCAAGAAAGTGGTCCTGGTTGCCTTAAGATTAATGGTTGTGCATTTCCACTGCTCACTTAATAGCCCCCAAACAGAGTCAAAAGGGCGACGATAGCATCTTAATTAACATATAATTACAACATGAGATAATTAGAAGTCTTCTAATGGGCAATCGACCCTAGTTTCGGTGCAATTTGTTATACTTTGTGTGCAGAGCCCGGCTTTCAGAAGGGATCACATCCAAGTTGTTTCCTTCATAGTCCGGCATAAACTAGTTCAATATATTTTGGTGGAGCTCATTATCAAGCAGATCTAAAAAATTTCTGAAAAGCACTTCCTTCATTTCAAACAAGTACCAGTTATATTTATAGCAGTTCGTCCATAAGGAAGTGAATCTTCAAACGTAATTTCATGTTGCTTGCCGGCTGTGACCATAAATTTGAAAAAGCGAAGTTCCTCTGGGAAGACCTATGGCACCCATGCTAGTCAAGCGATTCGAAAGAGAAATGAACATTTTCACACGCCGTTGATTGCGTTAAACCAAAGATTCGCGTTAATCCTTTTCTGATCAAAATGAGCGATGTCATCGTCTCCGGCTAGATGCTCAGATTTCTCATGTTTCTTGCTGCCGCAGAAAACTTATTAGGTCATGATAGAAATGCGCTGCGGTGATTCACACCGAATGGCTTTGAAACTTGCGCCTCGCTTCTTCTTCCCTTGCCATTGTTGTAGGCACAGACCTGTCATGTCTGTAAACACAGTATTGACGTTATCGATCTCTGCCCGCACAGATTTCGCCAGTCACGGCCATTGGGTTGATTGAATTTGCTGATTGTCCAGGAATTTATCCAGCCATCGGGTAAAAAGTGGAAGAAAAGGTGCTTTAATCTGTTAAGCTTATTGCACACTCTTGTCCAAATTTGATAAGGAGTTGGCAATTCGTGATGCATCTGAGATATCTCACGGTAGAGTATATAGTAGTTTTGTGTTATGTAAAATTAGAAAGTTATTAGAATTCCATTATTGTTCTTCGTAACATGTTAACTGATTATATTTACAAGTAATCTGTTTGGGAAAAATTCGTAAAATCAGGCAACAATCTACACTTAAGTGAATTACTCTTTTCTCTTAATCTTCTGCTCTTCTGCTTATAACAATGTCGTCTAATATTTGGATAATTGGGGTAGAACAATCGGCAGCCATTCTGGGCCCCTTTGTTACTATTACTCATTAAGTATGTTCCAAAATTGATTACCTTTTTATGGTGGCAACTGATTTTCAACAATAAGTTGCTGAACTCAGAGCAGTTCAACATTTCCCAGATTAAAGTGCTTCTCCCAACACAGCTAGAGTTACTCTCGCATTACTAGAAATTTAAAGTACAACTGACAAGGACAGCACAAACACATAGCGTGGCCTTGGACTTTGTGCTCCGAAACCAGCCGCGCTGTCTCCAAGAAGGGAAAACTCAACCAAGACGACAAGGGAGCGTACTGCCTCTAAATTCAACTCAATAATAGACGAATATGGGCAACTCCTTGACGTGCGATACTCGCACCGCATCGCCAATGTTCTCGTCCATATATAGGTTTAACATTCTCTGACATATCCTTTTCTTTTCGACGGAAGATAGGGGCGCCCTGGATTGGTCTAAGTTCTTACGCTCGAGGAACTGATCACTGCCACAGAAGTGTTGAGACCGCATACCTCGTCTAGTTAGGACGGTCTGACTCGAAAATTCTTCATACGTTCCAGGAATTTACGGATTCCTGATTTCCGTGAAATTTTTTATGCGGGAGCTTGTGGCCAGACAGATCTTTCCTGCAATTAGAGAAGGTCTGTTCTGCACTTGATTCCAAAAAAGGAGGACCTGCAAAGGATGGTATGCTAGGGCCAGTAGCTCTGTGCATAGTATAATACAAAATCGTCTGCAAAGCACTAAGGACGATACTCAGCTATATAAATGCTTCAGTGACTCGGACCACTCTTATTGCATTCTCTGCTACAATATTTTTGATAATATTGCTGTAGCTAAGTAAGAGGAATGCGAATGGCTATGACCTCTTTTTGGATCAATCAAAAGAAGACTTCCGACAGTCTTTCACCCATGGATTTTCTGGTTGCTTAAGTCCAAGTGGCTCGAGATCATGCAGAAGCTCTACAGGGACCCTGCAATTCTGATAAAGCATCAAGGTCCTCCCATCCCGTTTCCTTAGGGTGTCAAGGAGCGCTGCCCTTTCTCAGGTATCCTGTACGACTTTACCATGGAGCCTTTGTTAATCGGTTGTTAAGAGAATATTCAGTTTACCTCGCATATACTAGTGCAGGGCCACTTATGGTGGCGTATGCGAACAACTGGACTTATCCATCCATAGAATTAGAAGGAGGGCATTTGCGTACCCAGCGCCAAAGGCTTCTGACCGCTTGATAAGTCTGTCAAAAGTAATTGCATCTCATATTACATACCATTTCTCGTTTATAGTAGGAATGTATTTACGGACTTATTGGAAAAGGCAAATATATTAACTGCTAATTAAAAAACTGCTCTTCTTCCCTGGCTACTCTTCCAAGGGAAATTATATTCAAAAGATATTTTTCTATCACTGAGACTCTTAAAAAGGAAGAAGTTTGCGATCACTCTACAACTACAAACCAATAGCTATTACCTCAATCTGTATAAAGCTTTTAAGAGTCTTATAAACGCACAATTCACAAAATATCTCCAGACAACCCTTCTGATTTACGCTCGTCAATATGACTTCCGGTCTGGAAGTGTTATTGGCGATCTGATCTCATTTCTTACAGAACATCATTGTCTCCATGGCTTCGGCAGTGAGGGATGGTTATGTTGAATATTTCGACGATCTTTGACAGAGTCTGGTTCTCTGCCCCTTTAACTATGCTCGCAGCATTTGATGTTCGAAAATTAAAACTGACGTTCCGCCCATACTCCTTTCGCTAAAGTCATCAGATACAAATTTGCAATACTCGCATCAGTAATCGCTTTGGAGATACCAAATGCATTTCACGAAAGGGTAATTTTCCCTTTTACTCTTCTTTTGTTTTCTTAGTTTTGAAACCACCCTTTCTTCTAGGCACCACGATCACCACAGAATGGGCTCAAAGTAAATGATCATTTTCTACTTATTGAGGGCCACTTAAATAAACTTCGGGGCAAAAGATATTTTTTAATTTAATTCAATTCAACTCAACTGAATTCAATTTCAATTTATTGTAACTCTCCACAGTTAATACATTATCTTATTAAGTAAGTCACAAGCACACAGATGGAAACTAGAAAATCCAGTAATATCTAGCAAGTCGTTTATAAAAATACAGAAAAACAGAGGCCCTAGAACAGATCCCTGTGGAATACCACAACTAGTTTTGAGAAAATTCGAATACAAATTATCGCAGTCCACCATTTGTATGCGAGCATAGATGTAAGATGCTACAAGTTTACACGTAGATTTTGAGAAATTGTAGATGTCTTTTAGTAGTAGAGAGTAGTACTAGCAGAACCGGTACAGTCATGTTATCATTGTTAACTGGAATACGTATATCATCAAAAACCCTGAGAAGAGCAGTGGTATAACTAAAGCGAGATCTAAGACCTGAGTGGAAAGGATTAACGACACTGTTGCCATCCAAATAGGAAGGTATCTGCTTGATAAAACCGGAAGAATAGATATTATTGGTCTGTACTCTGAAGTTGCTGATGTGAAATGTTTCATAATTGGGATATTCTTACACGGATATGTGTAAGTTAGTAGAATGGTATTAATGACATCGGTTAACGGTTGAATAATAAGAGGAAGAATTAATTTAATAAACTCAGGATGTATGCCATCTAAACCAACAGCATCAGATTTAATCGATGATCTAATCCGTACTGGATGTGGAAGTAGGAATAGTAACTGTGGAAGCAGTAGCTTTTATCGTTCAAAACTTCACGAACAGCACCAATCGAACTTCTCTGTGAAGTTCTTATTATACCAAAACTTTTTTGTATAGTTCCATTGTTTTTTTGATGGTGGTTTTACGGCGAATTTACTCCTATGGTAGGTTACTTTCGATTTCAAGGAAAAGGGCAGGGTAAGAGCCTGAAGCTGACGCTGACTTTTTCTTGTCAATAATTCTTGGGATCGTTAAAATTTACCATCACTTGAAATTTATAATTGAGAGTGTTTGGGAGATGCTAAGCAATCGGGTACTAAAGACCCGACCCGACCAAAGAACGTCGAAAATTATGAAGAATTTTGCAACAGGAGTAGGCAAAAATTCCAGTGCCCACTAGAGCCATTGTAAATAAGATTTGCAAGTGGTCTTACATTTTTACGCAAGACTTTCTACAAAATCTCTAAATGTATTCCATTGTTTTTGTATTTAAGAGTCATAGTTAAAGACAAGGCACTAATTTATTTTTGACTGATATTGCAAATGAGCTACTGATAATACTGCGGATTCTGAACCACTTGTTGTCGTCAAGAAAAATCTTAACCGTTGGTAGACGCGGGACTTCATAAACCTCTAAACCCGGTAAGTGTCAAAAAGATCTTGGTAGTGCAGATATCCCATATTAATGAAATTCGTCATTCCTTCTCCCATACCAATGAGATCAACACCGCTTTCATTATCAAACAAACTGCAAGGTTCAATCATAGTTGCGTAAACCTAAAATTGGAAATTATACAGAAATTTGTAAGAATTCACTAAATACCGCCGGGTCTATTGAAAGATTTTGATCAAGTAAGAAATACAAGAAAGGGAAAGAGAATAATCGAATGCTATAAAAACTGAAAAATTTTATCGCTTACCATCTAAGGTCAATCACGTCGTGAAACACTCCCAAAAGCTGCCATTTTGGTCTTGTTTTGATATCAATTTCAGACAATAATGCCAGTATCCTGCTTTACAGTTCCAGAAGATGTTGCGAATGCACTGCTTTTAGTAGTTTTGCGCAAACCTCTATTCCAGTGGTTTCATTAATTAAAGATGTAAAACGATATTCCCGAAATCTGATCCGTTTGTGCACCTTTAAAATAAGTAAAGGCCCGAAACAAAATTCACCACAGAACACAAAACCTTCCGAAATTGATTCACTCCACTAAGCCTGTTAACACATGCACTGCAGACATTTCGGGCAAGAGAGCACGTTAGCAAAATGCTTCACTTCCTCCGGCATATACCATCCTTCTTGACTGATTTATGAAATATGCCACCCTCGCGCAACATGAATTAATCCAGCCACACCGACTTTTAACAGATCGAAGTGCTCGTTAATCGAGGAGACTTAGGGCTTGACCCGACGGTAAACACAATTTGCACAAATCACTTGCCTAGGGTTCAATTACACTTGGTCGCAGGAGAGGAGCATCCAACCGGGGAGGTGGGGTGACCGCGCAATAACTTCTAAAAAGCCTGTTTTCCCCTCGATTTCGGATAAGTAAATTTCGCACGGAAATCCGCGAAACGATCGACTCACGCGAACTGATCAAAGGCAAGTAGGCGACTAACCGAGACTTTAAGAAAATCCAAACCTGCTGGATGAATTCTCAGTGGTCGACCTGCCCAACTGCGTTGTGCGTCCGTGTCCAGTCCATTCTGGTAAACAAGTTCGTTGGGTAGTTCTTCTACTTACACAAAAGAACCTCGGCGGCCGCCTCAATTCAATTTACCTGTGTGAGCTTCATACCTGAGCCACAGAGCCCGATTGTTTTTGCTGCTCACCCATAGGCCATGGAAATGCAATTCTATGTTTCTGATATTTCTGTCTTCATCTGCTCGATGAGAACTTCAGGTGCGAGGATCACTTTCAGATGTTTAAAGAACGATGAAGGTAAGACATAAAAAAGCCCCAACCAGCAGAGATTTCACGGCTGTTTAATGACAAACCCAACAAAAGTTTTGATAGCGACGCCCGTAAATCCGACTACACTTGCTTTACGGCTTCTTGATTGCCTGGAGTACGCCCGAGATCGTTAAATTCCCTCTTAAGAGCATAGTACTAGTGGAGCCGTTTGTTTCAATTCCCCTCATTGAAGCCATACTCTTATTTCGAAATCACCTGCTTTACGACATCCTTTCAGTGATTTTGATAATGAATTTAATTAGGCCCGAGATTCATTTACGTGATGATCGTTTGATCGTGAAGAGAATGTAGTTACTTTGTTGGGAATTACAGATAGCTTAGAGAATGGGCATGGTCTTGTGTACACATAATTAATTGATAATAACAATATATGTGAGTGTAATATGATACAAAGTTGTTAAATGGTGGGTCCAATGAATAATTTCGATCCAGGCTTGCATACCCAGATCCATTAATTGAAATGACCGATAAGGGAAACGTGGATTTTTTCTCCGCTCTTCAAAACAGAATCACTATTTCTTGGCAGGAGATTATGGATGCAAAGTGAAGGGGCCTTGTCTTACAGAAATACAAATACTAGCTTTTGTCCGCGACTTCGTCCGCGTGGAATAGTTACTTTGGGCAGCCTTTTTTATTTCAGGATACTAATGTTTCAAATAATATAGATATAAACTAACAGCAAACTGCCGTGATTTACTGTAAATATCTTATTTTAACACATTTTTATAAACTACGTTTTTTGTTTTTCCATCCTTCGAGCTCTGCTAGAACTACGCGCTAGATCATTAAATTTGCGTTTGCGAGACATATCAGAAGCATAAATAATAAAAATAAGTCGAGCCACAGCCGCCGCGTACATTGTGTATGGCGCATGGCGAGTCCCGCGATCGCGACGCGTATATGTTTAGACGGCAAATGTTTAAGTATTCCGTTTTTCCACACATGTCTCGTGTGCATTTCCTTATCATGTACATCTCTTCGATAAATATAGTAAGCATAGATAGATTTGTTTGGACTTCCATACGAACTTTCATCCCCTATTTCCACCCCCATGTAGGTCGCAATTTCAAAAACGCTTGAAAAAGGTTTATTTATTTCTTATCACGCGCCTAAATACAAAGCTTCATGGTTTTATCTTCAATAATGACGGACTCCCATACAACCGTTCATCCCCTATTTTCACCCCCATGCAGGTCGAAATTTCAAAATGCTTCAAAAAAAAGTTTATTTATTTCTTATGACGTGCCTAAATACAAAGTTTCATGGTTTTATCTTCAGTAATGACGGACTCCCATACAAACTTTCATCCCCTATTTCATCCCCATGTAGGTCGAAATTTCAAAAACGCTTGAAAAAAAGTTTATTTATTTCTTATCACGCGCCTAAATACAAAATTTCATGGTTTTATCTTCAGTAATGACGGACTCCCATACAAACTTTCATCCCCTATTTCACCCCCTTTGCGACAAAAGGTAGCCTATGTCCTTCTCCAAGATCTAATCTATTCCTGTACCAAATTTCATCAAAATCGGTTCAGCGGTTTAGGCGTGAAAGCGTAACAGACAGAGTTACTTTCGCATTTATAATATTAGTATATTATTAATAAGGCTATATTGCCTGCTGCTATACTTTTCAATTCGTATTGACCGCAGATAAAGAAAAGATGTATTGGATAATGCACATGCATCCAGGCTAATATGCTGACATAACCCAAATGAACCTATAAAGTATTACTAATTGACGACTGTCCCATTTTGGACCGCTTCTCTTCCATATGTAGCCATTAAAACTCTCCATCAACTCGAACAAAATTTCCCACTCGCTGCTCAAAATCTGTTCTCAGTCTTCTTT
>QYTT01083686.1:23258-43198 GCA_006980735.1 Dasypogon diadema
TACCTATTACACGTGAAAGATATTTATGTTCATAATAATAATAATAATGAGTTTCCCTTCTAGCCCAGAAGGCGCACTTCTCAGCGTGGAGCCAAGAAGTAGAAGTTCTTAAGTACATTACATTTGGACACATCCAGGTCAAAATGCTCCCCAATGCGGTTACCCGCCATGCATATGCGGTTAAGAGGCCCATGCTTACCGTAATTAGTCCTGGAAAAGAATAATATGCAGAAGCGGGATATTCCTCAAGCTGCGGCCATTGGACCCAAAGAAAGCCTACTTGAGGTAGGTAATCGATATTACCGTTCAAGAGCTGGTGAATGATATTTTTGTTATTTGCTTATACAGCGTCTGGGCTTCATTTTCAAAAAGAAGTGTACCAAAAGCAAAATTTCACAGGCCTCCACTTTCGTTTCCGGAATAAAGCCTTTGCCTTCTGGCAGGTCTTCATCTTTAGAATTAGCTTAATCTCAGTGGTTTGTGCACTTCCTTTTTGTGTTTTATGGATGCCGTTTTTATTTTAGCTCTTTTTTCGTTTTGTGCTATTATCTATTCCCAATTAGAATTCAAATTAGGTTCAAAATATATTAAAATTAACAATACTTACGTAGAAGTGGCGGGGCATGGTATGTGCTAAACATGGACTCTTTTCGAAGGTGATACTAACTAAAACAGCAGGCATCATGAATCTATTCTGTTAAATTGGTATGGGAGTTCAGAAGTGCTGATAAAGTACCGTAATTAAGTAAGCAATCATCGTTCGGGGGACATCAAAGCAGACCTGCTCTCGGGTGCCTTTTCGTCCCTCTGCCAAGAGCCACGTTTGCATTTGAGTATTTATAAACAATTTGCTAAACTCGAGTAGCCTGTGACAGCCCCTCTCCCACTCGTAAAGAACGGGCTGTCAAATATGATGTATTTCGCCATCTTAGTAACCTACAAGCACAGTCTACAAATA
Organism: Dasypogon diadema; assembly: GCA_006980735.1. Lineage (NCBI taxonomy): Eukaryota > Metazoa > Arthropoda > Insecta > Diptera > Asilidae > Dasypogon > Dasypogon diadema. Next base: position 24,217 of record QYTT01083686.1, read on the forward strand.
TCATCCTTTAGGATCCCATGATTAACCAGGGCACTTGACCTTTCTTTATGTAGTCCAACGCACGAATCAAACTCAGCATTTCTGCTTGGTAAACCAAGAAGTTCCAGCATCTGTCCTACCGGTCCTTCTTTGATCCGTCCGTGAATATAAAAATATCCCCCGGTCCCTGTGGGAATGATCCATGCAGGATAAGAGTCTTAAGAATCCTTTCGGTTGTCCTGATTAAGATCCTGATCTTAGGCTTCGCGAGTTTCATCTCCCATCCCTCTGCATTCTGAGTTCCACCTCCACTGCCATCTTCTTCACAAACGGTAGCCCCAGGAGAGACCGGCCTAAAAGATTTGGTCTCTGTGTAATTCCTTTTCCCGGATTTCCATAGAAGGAGCACCTTCGTTTCCCTCTACTTAACCGGTGTATGCTCTATCGCAAGACAGGGTAGTAAGGCAGGGAATATTCTATCCAGTTTCGGAGATTTGAGAGACATGAGATATGAGACGGACTTTAGCCCTATTTACTCTCTCCAAAAACACCATCCTTTCTGCCGCATCCCGGTTTAATTTTGTGGACATGAGATTACACGCGGGACATATATTTTTGGAAGATGTACCCTCATTAGAATCGTGTTCGTTTCTTCCAATGTTCTCTGTACTTTACTGTTTCATCTTTTTATTATACACAATCTCCAGTCACCTCAATCACCACCTTCCGTCTGGCAACGGCGAAAGTTGGAAATGTACAGGTTGATTCCAATTAGAAGTTCGTGAAGAGCCTCTCCTCTGAGGTTGTCATCCGTGTTACCCCATACTGTATTGCGTGAGTTTTCATCGCACCCAATAATTAGTTCGTGTTAGGTCCTCCAGCTCCTTCGTAAGGGGTTATGGACAATCATAAGATAACTTCTAGGAATCGCTTTTCCTGCAACCATCCTCACTACGATGAGGTCCGGCAGCAAAACCGCCTGCACTCCATACCTCACCATAACACACGTTAAGTTCCTGGTTCTCTCCTCTGTTTTTAAATAGTGAAGCGTCTCCACGCTTCCCGACAATTCCATGTTCACACCTTTATTGAACCAGGGTACGTGCAGCAGGAATACATCCAACTTTTCTTCCACAAGGCGGCGAAGCATCAAATTTTATGCTTCTCTACTGTGATGAAAATTGAAATTGCAAATTTTTAGCCATTGGCGTTGGTACGGACTCAACTTCCCCCAACTGATGCTAACACCATTATCGATGTCCGTCAATTAGCTGCCTTACCAGTGGAGGAACTCCCTTCAATTCGTATTAACTCAATAATTGAACGTATGCAAAACTCATAGTCAAATTTTCCCCCTGTAAGTCTGTTCGCCCCCACATTCTTCATGGGGCACCATACCGTAAGTATTGTCCCATCCTCGGACTTGCTGCCCGCGCGGCTAACCCTCCAGCTGGAGCTATCCTTCACACAGTATAGGTTGGTAATTTACCACACAGTTTCATGCAGCCACTATACTTATAGGTTTCTGGTTCTAGCACCCAAGCACGATCATCCCGTCTTCTAATCAAAGTTCGTGATCCCAATATCACCGAACAATGTCGGTCATACCCATGACGAAGTCACCATGAACCATACCCGTCCCTCATCACGTGTTTTTCCCGTCGTTAGGAGACCATCCTCATGAAATGGTGGTAGGGATAGTCTCCTTGTGAAAAATATTTCGTACTAAAATAATAGGTACCCTAGTTGAAATATAAATAATTTTAACAAGAATAATGCCCGAGTCATTCTTTAATTTGAACCACCAAAGTTATGTCCAGGATAATCTCCTTGTGCTCGATGTCCTCGATGCGCTGATATACGATACTATAAAAAATTTGGTGATATAAATTCCTTTTGGATGCTTCGCATCGCATATTTGCTCTGTCCTATCACATGTTTCTAGAAAAAGGGTTGCGACCGTCTTCTAAGAACAGAATAAGAAGAAGAAAATTTGAAATTAACCACATCAAAATGGAAATATTTGGGATTTTGTTGCAAGGTGAATTTTTCAAGGAATTTGTGGTTAATTATTTGCTTTAATTTATAATTTTATAGATTTGGTTATGCCTTTTTGTCATGAGGAGTGAGGATGAGATTTTTATTAATTTGAAATGCACTGAAAATGTTTTTTTCCAAGAATTAAATCAAAGTGGTTGGATAAGTATTTTTTTTGTTAAACTCACCAAATTTGACCATCAAGTGTGCTGTGCCAAATTGTAGGAATAATTCCTCCCTGCAACGTAGAAAATCATTTTTCAGGTGAGTTTTGTAGTTTAAATGTTTTTACTGACACTTTTTTTTGTAAGAAGTTGTTCCACTGGTAAAAATTATGCGTGCAAAACTGAATTAGTTCCACAACACATTCCGGTAGGCATAATTTTTGTTTACTAATCGGCCATCTTGATTTGAAACTAGGAAGAAGCCATAAGCAGTACACTGAACAAAATATTGGGGGGCAAAAATAAAATCTAAAGAATCACATTGTGAGTTTTTAAGAGGATTTATTTCGTTTTTTACCTATTTGCTACTCGCAATATATACTATTAATGTTTACTTAACTGTTAAAATTCAAAATCTTACTATAGCCCCTCTCCCATACTACTCACGTTTTACTGTACAAAAGTTTCGTTTCTGCAACAAAGAGAAGTTGACCAGGTGGGGTTTGAATTTATCAAACATTTATTTAATGTGTAAATAAAAGGACAAAAAACTAAATGACATTACTCTGTAATTTGAATTGCCTGACAAAAGAGTCCTAAAAACATAAATGCATAAAAGTCCAATATTCATTAGCCTTCGATCAGGAAAAAGGGTTAATTTATTTGACTTGATTGACTTCGGGGAATCGGAGTCGAATCCTTTTTCACTGGTCACGGCTACTTCAAATGACACTACGAAGGTGAACCCCAATTTTAGATGTCTGCAATAAATTTCGAAGGCAAGAGGAAAGAACCAAGCAAAAATTTCAAGGGACACTGGCTGCAGCACACAAAAACAAACCCACGCTCGAGTGCTCGCCATCCAGCTTCACTTCAGACAGTCGTAAAAGAGTTAAATTTACTATCGATAAATTTTTTAGAAGCCATTTGAGTATAAATTCAATAAGAGCATAACGGCGACAGGTTGAGAGCGAAGTGAATGGCCGTCACCCACCGTTTTGAACCTTTCGTATCTCTCATGATATATCTAAATTCCAAGTGGACAATACTATGGGGTCGGCATCTCGGAAACAAGCCTGAAACCTCAGCGCTGTGAGCCTTGGCGGGACCCTTCGCTGCGAGTTTGACGGGTATTTTATCCTTTTTGAAAAGACGATCGACTGGAATGGATCAAGTGAGTAATTTCTTGGTGCGGCATATCTTGCGAGATGGTCCCTGGCCGCGGGGAATAACGAACACCAGCCTGGGCTCAAATTATATATCATTAGGCTGGTTCTCATCGACTTTTATCGGTGCTAGAGCTGAGGATTTCGTGGCCTTCCCTGATACCTGGCCTGCCGGCCAACTTGCTGTTGTTGGTTTTACTCAACTCCCCGTCAGCCGGGTATCTTTGGTAAACTCTCGACGATCCAGTACTCTGCAATTTGCACATCATCAAGATATTTTGTAGTTTTATGGGCCGACATAAGTCGTGCCGTTTCCTTTGTTGCGTTTGATAGATGGTCGTTAGTTTTCTTAGTTTTCATTCGCTTTGCAAGGGGTGATCGTTTTTATGGTGCTTTTGGGCGGAGACGGATTGTGTATCTAATGACCGGAAAATACAGGTTCACATACATTTGGCCTCAGCAACTGAGGTGTACACAAACAAATCCGGGGAGATTTAACTTCAGGTACCGAGCTCAAATTGCATCTGGCGATGCTTTTTCTGCAACTTGAACGCTCAAATTGAAATCAATAGATAAGAGCGGAAAACATATATAAAATCTTTATATGTTTATACTTAATTACGGGAAGAGCCTTTGCGTTATACGAAATTAGTTGATTAAACAAAGAAGGTGCATCTAGGGCACATGCAACCCAGGCATTCATATATTTTGTTGTTCCTTAATCCGTCCATTGGCTTAATTAAATGTTTCAAGAACTCAGGCGAAATAGGGCGGTGCACTGAACATCCTTACAAATCCTTTTAGGATTGCAAAATCGCACTGCAACATCGCGAACTGCATACGTACTTAATCGATCCAGGCATTGCTCAAATGTTCCCAGATGTTTTAATTTTCCCACCTCCCACCAAACAGCAACCCTGCTCTAACCTGGACAGAATTTTTTCTTTCCCCGAGAGAGGTAGATATTTGCTTATCGGTGTAGTCTTTATGCACGGAGCATTTTTCGCTCCGCCAACCCCCAGCCCAAAGCTGAAGCGTTTAAACTCTATGTACGAACCATGCTCGGGGCTGCACTAATTGAGTCTTTTTATTCAGTTCATGTTCTCTCTTGCCCCAAATCTGTGCTGCGTCTGCACAGTCTCTAGCACTGGCAGCTGGTCTGAACATAAAACTGAACCACGGCAAGAAACCTTTTGCATTCATCTTCGCTTTATCCTCCCAGTGCCCTCGTGATAGTTGGGTGCAATGTCCCTGCACTAATTTAAGAAAATTCAAATCATTCTCAATGTCCTGGACAGATAGTAAACCAGCCCATCCCTGTCCCTAAAGGAGATACTATGCAAATTCATCGGGTGTTCCGGTGCAATAAAACTTTCTGATGACCAGACGTAAAAGAACATCTAATTACACGTCCCCTGTGCCAAGTATAAATCATTTTAAGAGAGCGCCCTAGCCTTAATTACTTGCTGACCTCCGCCAAGCAGAGACAATTATAGCAAGGGAATTGCCTTGGAGTGAGAAAAGAATATTTATTCGCTGGGAAGATGGTCTTCGAGGAAAGTTCCAAAGAGTTATAATCACTGGTAGGGAATGAATAATGCTCCTCTAAATTTTTGCAAAGGCGTTCAAGATTTATTCTCTGCTTGTGAAAAGAGTTTTCACCAATTTCTGGTTTCAGAGAGGCCACAAAATCTTAATACTATGAAATAATTAAGAAGAAATACTGCCTGGTACCTTGGCTGTTACAGAAACCTAGATTTCCAAATCTTTCCCAGATGAGTTTTAATAAAAATCCATGATTTACAGCGAAGCCAAGGCTCAGAGTTTACCCTATGGAAAGGAGCAAGGGGATTGTAGAAAAAGGGATTAGGTGGTCGAGTGAAGGTGTCGGTGCATATTCTACTTAAAAAACTGCGGCCTATATAGACGAGAAAAACAGAAGATGGTAGTCTATTCCTCATTTGTATAGTTTTGCTTAAGAAGGCTTCTCGGACCTTCACTGTTCTGGTAAGGCTTATCTTAAGGATAAAAGACAAAAAAATCGGACCATTCGTTAGAAGAATAATGAACACATTATTGTGGCAATGAAAGAGCTTTGTCTAACACTCGTTTCCAAGGGATCGATTTTCGAAATAGTCGCCTTGTCTCGCACTAGGTCAGATGGAGTGATATATATTTGACATTGATGCCAGAAACCCAGACGTTTCATCGCATTCCTTTTGCAATATCAAAAATATGATCCATCCAACTAACATTAATGAATACCTGAATCCCTGAGACGTTTAATTTAGGAGAGTTTGAAATGATCTAATATTAACAAAGCGAGGGGAAAGGGTGTTTGGGATTCTTTTCAGAGGAATTAGAATTGGATTCATTAAACTGGATACGATTTATTCTGCCCCAGGCAAGAAATTTAGTGATGTCGTCGATAAGTGATCGATTAATATCAGTAACATTTTCATGGGAGCCAGCAACTGTTTCAAACCAAGTACATGAAATCAAGGGTACAAAACTGTAAGGAATGGATTGCGTGATCTGGTCAGTTCTTGTGACCTCGGGAACCCCTTTCACTAGAAATAACCGGCACGAAGGGTGTATAAGAGAATCTCACAACATCATGGTGGCTTTTCTGTCAATGCTCAAGGAATGACTGACTGTACTTCTCTCAGTCGATCCTTGTCATCTTGTCACCCATGAAGTTTGCTCTGGTCGGGACCAATACTGTAGTCGAAAGGCGAACTGTGAACTCGTTCTTCAATAATAATTTATTGAGATTAAACCTGTTCAAACAGGAGTTTTTGTCACAGCTGGCGGGAAAGAAATGGAAAGGAGAGCGACAAAGGATCTCCACCGTAGGGCATCCCCTAGTTATGATGGCTTGACTACGAAATTCTTTATAGCCTTCAGGGATTTCTTAATTTCTGACCTGATGAAGGTCTTCAGTTCTGTGGCGGACTGCTTCACAGATTTTTCCCTTAGACGTTCTGTGATGCACCTGATACCAAAGAAGAAAGTCCTTCAGAGAATGTGGAACTGGACACCAGTCACCCTTTGCATGAAATCGTCTGTAGTGCGGACAGGTTAACGAGCTTAGTGTTGATGATGTGAGGGTTTATGTCATCAATTATAGGCCCGGAACGGAACAGTCATACCCGGTAGGAGTATCCATGATAATATTGCGATAGCCAAACATCTGATTCACAACGACCATCGTTTCGACCTGCCAGTGACAATGGTCTCTCTGGACCAAAATTAGCCTTCTGACAGCACTAGTCGCAAGAAACTGTTCGCCACTCTCGAAGCATTTACGTTCCCTCCTATATTCTTCGGGTTCATAACCAGGGCTCTACGGAGCTTCATCGGCACTAAATAAGTATCAGAGAGAGGTACGGTCTCCCATCCCGCTTCGTCGGGCTATCACGTAGGGCTATGCTCTGACAGGTATGCTCTATGATACGTCAATCTGATCAAAAGCCGAGGACTATGGTGCGGCCCAGTTCGACTGAAACAAGAAATTTGGAAAAAAATTGAAGATGGAATGGCTAGCAAATTGCTAGTAATTAAAAATTTTTTTGTAGTGTTTCGACCTGACGGTAAGGCACCGATCTCGTCGGCATGGCCCTGGCCTAGTCCGTCATGCCATCGATACTCACTGAGGCGCCCAAAAATCTTGCTCTTTATTGACTTGCTTTCAAAAGCAAGTACGAACTATATTGGAGCAAAAACAATTTTGCAAAGCCCATATGAGGGAATACTTCCCAGAAAAACTTTCATGTGATTAGCAAAAAAGAAGAAAAACTCTTGATGAAACTTTGATTTTAAAAATCAAAAATCGGAGAATATTTCACTTGTTTCAGTTCCACTAAAACAAGAAATTTGGAAAAAAATTTGTGTGTTTACTCCAATCAATCTGGTCCTGGGATCGGACCTACATGGTTCAGACCTACAACAAACTTATGCCAGAGTTCCAAATCGATTGGAACTCGCTGAGGTATGTGCACTTCTCTCGATCTGAGCGACGTGTTAATCGGTTCGGGATTTTTGCGCAGGCCTGAGCCCTTCTTGGCGATGTCATTGTCTACTCTAGGAACATTTTGGTCCTAGAAGACAACCCAGTCCCGAACGAAGTTGTCACTGTGGCGCGAGGTAGGTGTATTTTGGATTCTCTTATAGTTCGGAAGCCTCCGCATCTCCGGGGCATGTTTCTAAGCTTAAGATCGCCGAGGTTCGCTGGACTGTCCAAGTGGAGGGCGCACCTCGGGGTTGAGCCGGAAGCTACAGCTGGTGTAAACGCTGAAATTTTCTACTTTCTACCGACTTTGTATAAAGACGCTGATGTGGCATCGTAGTTTAGCGCACCCGAATGGGCTTTCGCATATAGAACGACGGATCCACATGGTCTGTGCCAGCGAGAGAATTCTGTTCCGCAGGTTTTTCACTTGTCTGGCCTTGCAGGATTTCGTGAAGCTTATTGCTCGATTGTGTCGCCTGATCAGCCCGTCATTCGACATGGACCGATTAACGTTCCTCATAAGTCCGAGGACTTATGGTGTACTGAACCGTCTGCTTAGCTTTCTGTTATGCTTGGCTAAGTCAATTCACTTGAACTACACGGGAGCAGAGCAAGGGAATCAGTAACAACGGAATCAAGGGCCTTTAGTGCCATATGGTCCCAGTTTAATTTTCTCATTGCGTTTGTACGGTTTTGGCCATTTTTGTTGCTACCTAGGCCCAACTGGTCAAGTTAGCTTAGCGCGAGGATCTCAATTTTGATAGATCCCCCCAAGTTTCAAAAGGATCGAAATTACATCGTTTTTGGAAGTTTGTCCTGCTAATCTTAGCAGCAATATATCTTTGGTTTTCCCAGTACAGCATCAAAGAATTCAGTTACTTTAGCCTGAACCCCAGAATGCGTTATTTTTCGGTTTAAAATGGTGGCATTTTGGTTTTCAGGTATTTTTTCTTATTTATTTACGTTTTCTTATAGCCTAGGAGTTTAGCGAAGTAGAAATATTTTACCCAAGAGATTTCAGATTTCCGTTGTTAACTGCAACCTGGAAAATACACATTTTCCATTCAATCTTCTGTTAGAATGCAACACCACTTTTAAAACTCAGAATCTGCAGAAAGATTCAATTTAATGAATGGAACTCCCACCGGAAAATCAATGAGCTGGACAACAAAGCATAGTATATTTCCAGCATGTTGAATACCCTCACACTTCAAAATCCATCCGTCACAAAATTCGAACTCATCCAAAGAGAGGATTCACCTGCTTCAACCCATTCCCTACTAAAGAAGTGAATCGAACTCTGTTTTTTTTAAGAGTGCAAATACTGCCAGCAGAATTGTGAAAGAGTGTTTTGTGGAACAAGTCCACTAAGCGTCTCTGGGTATTCTAGGATTCTAGCAGCATAGGCAGATAAAAAGCACGTCAGGTCTAGTAATTTCCCAAATTTGTTGAAAATCGTAAAAATTTTACAATTGGGCTTCATGTCACGTCGCGAGCAGAAGCTGCAACCACAGTTGAAAGTCGCCGCCAAAGTTAGCATTCTCTTGCCACGAATCGCCAGAATATTTTAGATTTTATCGCAAACTTAAAGCATTTCGACTGGAATTGAATTCTATGGCCAAGTGCAGACGGAATTCCCACTAATGACAATATTGCTGCCTGTCCCACCAAACGTGTTGGGTTCGGCACTAGGCATTGTCATCCGTACAGAACTCTATGGAGACGCTCAAGAGGTAGAAATTATGACCAGGTGCACGTGCTGCTCCCGAAGTTAGCTAAAGGAAGCAACATTCTAGACCACAATTACGCTATAAACGCTAGAAGGCTCACAGATGAGTTACGGCTATTGATAGTGAACAACGTGAGGTCCACGTTGAAGTGCTGGAGTTAAAAGCTTCCAGGGATGATAAATCTTTCAACGGTCAGAAAGCGTTCAGCTATTGCACTTTCCCCCATATGGACGACAACCAATTACGCCGCGCCCGGAACTCGAAGTGCCCAGAGGTGCTCATGAATCATTAGTGAACAGAACAAGCCTGATAGGAGTTGGCGACTACCCGCGTTTCTATTGCCACAGAGGAATCTGTTACGACCAGCGGTTGCGTTTATTTTAAACTCCACTCATTTCACGTTTATGACCTGATCGGTCCGTGGCTGGGTGCTGGAGTATAAATCCATACCTCCATGGGGGGTCTTATTACAAGCTAAACTTTGTACCAAATGCCGCTGATAATTATTTTTTATGGGAAAACAAGTGGGAAATCTCGCTTTCAATAGCGTTCGTTAGAAGACATCTTGGGAATCTTTTAACTGCTTGAATGAAATTTTTACAGAGTAATTCACTGGGTCTGAAAACGACTCAAGTAGTCTGAATGAAATATGCACAACTGTTTGATCCTAGAGGACCTATTTAGGGGTTTCCATCATTTTCAATTTAACCAACTGAAATTAATCAAAATTGTAAGGAACAATATTACTTTCTGAAACATTTATTCTTACCATTTTATAAAGCACAGAAAAGGCATCCGTTGCTGGTTTTTTATTAGAAGACTTTTAAGCGCAATTTATTTGAAAATTTAGCACCGTACAGGAAGATTACATTTGAGGAACTCATTAGTTCACCCGGGAAACTATCCAAGAACAGAGTTTTGAAAAACAAGTTTAACTGCTACACTTACTACTTTACAAAGCTTTCTAACCCCCTGGTACAATTTGCATATATTATCCTTAGGATCCCCATTCTTGTGAACTGATACCCAAAACTGCCGCACCCATTAGTAAAAGAAACTAACCATGTGAGTGTTCCACGTTCCATACTTCTATCTTTTCTTCTGGTTGTTCCACAGCACAACCTAATTCCTTCCTTATCCTGTCGACAAGTTGTCATATTTTTCCACTGATTTTGGTGTTCTTTTTTGAGTCATTTCTCTATATGGTCCTCCACCGTGCGTCTCCCCATGGCAGAGTATGGTTCCAAGCCTTGTAAATCCACAGCCGCCCACTGTTTTCCGAAGCTGTCGGCGTTTTCGTTAACCTTAAGTAATCTAATGGACAAATCAAAGCCAGCACTTCTACCTATTAAATCGAGGTGTATCTCCCCAGGCTAATACATCAGGACCGATTTAAATCTTCAGAGAAGATTCCGGCACCTGCTCTGTCGCCAATCAAGGCTCCGTCCATGAATATAAAAATATCCCTTGGGTCCTTTTCTTGTAGTGATCCGTCACTGATAAGTGTCTTGTGAAACCTTTCAGTTATCCTGACCTTTCTGGTCCTGTCGTTAAACGTTGCAAGTTGTCTGACCTTTTTTACGCGCTCCCGGTTTTTTCAATACCTATATTCAACATCTGACGAATAGCTTGTAGCACTCTGCTGCACCCTGCTTGCTCCATTGCCGTCTTTTTCATCGCAAACAGACCTTACGGTGACAGCTCCAGGAGAGCTTCTAGCGTAGCTGTGGGTGAAGTGTGAAGAGCTCCCGTAATCCTGTGCACGCCATGCTTTGTAGCCTATCCAATCACCGTCGCACGAATACCTGGCATGCCTTAGGGCCTAAGACCACCAGACTACCATTGTGTATGTTGCTTGTACTGATCGTGGATCTCCCATTTTAATCCGCATCTTCTTCTACATTAATGCAACGCCAACTTCCACCAATGTCACGTCACCCGAATAGCCAATGATGTATAACGCCCGTCCCTTCAACTGTGAGGTTTCGCGAAAAGGTCTGGATTCTTATTATCCTGTTTCTTAATGTTTTGTTCACCCATCAGGCTAACCTCACTTCTTTGCGTTTGCAAAGCATTTTTCAGCTTTTTATACTGAATTTTATCGAAAGAATAAAGGTGTCCATCAAAGTTGCCAAAGCAAAGCCTGCCATATTCAGCTCCTTCTCTATTGATTTCCTCCAGTGTTACCACCATTTTTCCTGTCCTATCTCGAACAAGACAAACTGTTGAGATCATGTCCTTGGTGACTAATTTCTGTAGTCTACCAACTTCTGCAGACTATCTGCATGTTCGAGCAAAAAACTCTGCAAAACCTCCTTTCTCGCCTTCAAAGTATTCTTTTCAGCTCTTTCTTCTTCGCCAACGCCTGCGGTATATGTTACGACCATCACGCTGACGGATTTAATGTTCTAGGAGAGAGAGAGAGAATCAAACAGCTCTTAAGACTCTGTGCTCCTATACATGGCTGCGACTGTCCAAACGTTATAAAACAGCTGGTTAGTAACAACAAAATAATCGTAAATGTGCGTGCTAACTGCCAGGGCTTAAGGCAGCGGACCGATTGGCTAAAAAGGGTCCTGAATCCAACTTCATTGGCTCACATTGTCTTTCTTGCTGTCTCTCTTCCAATCATGAGAACAGGAGGCGAAGCATTTACTAATCTGGCTCGAGGTAGGCGAGTAAGTTTTTCAACTACTTCCAAAATGGAAGAAGTTTTCATTGTTTTAATGCAAATTTTGAGAAAGAGTAGGTCAGTGGTGGCACCCAAATAAATTGCCGACTCTGTTAAAAGTTTTGATCATGAGTGGGCTTCCTAAAATGGTTTTAAACACAGATGACCCTAGATGGTGAAGGAGGTTTCTACAGCGTCAATCGAAAGCTCTCCTGCAAAACAATGAAACGAACATTGATTCCACAGATCAGTAGCGCGGAGGCTCATGAGTTTGGTTTGTATTCTAAGACCGTAAATGGGTAGATTAAGCCACTGGTTATTATGATTAAAGTTCGACATATATCTGTGAGCCTGACGTTCAACGTAGACCTTTGGTTTTCACCCCAGTGCTAAGGCTGAAAATCCTTTGGGTTTTGCGTTCTAATTCCTCTATATACAATCCTTTCAGTTCTTGTTGCATCTATGCCTTGCGTTATAGAGTTTTCGGAGAACATTTTACCAGTATATTATTCCATTTGTTCACTAAACATTAATTACAATTTGGAAATGGATATAACGAGAAAAATATGATTGATATTACTCTACTTTCCAAAATCATATCACTTTTCTTCCAGTTAAGCTCAGTGTCGTGCATAGATTTCACCGCAGCCAACTTCTCGCCAATAAATTCAATAAAGCCTGTTTTACCTGAAATCTTTGAGTTTAATCTAAATTCTAATAAAGTTTGGGGTCATTCTCCACAAGCACCTTCGAGCGGTGGAATTAATTTCGGTAATAAACTCTGACTGCAGGTGCTACATCCGAAGAATTTAGATAGTGGAGTAGTCCACAAGTTTTCACAGCGCACTGGATACCGTGCGAACCTCCTGCATTTCCTAAAATAAGCAGTTTTTATTCGTCCTCCTGCCCGCCCAAACTTTCCCACCCCGGCCCCACCGGCCCCCGTAAGATTGGTAGCCCTGGAAAACTTTTGCCGGGATAAATTTGCCGTTTACCATCTAATTGCAATTTCACCGCTTTTACACAGTTTTACACTTTGAACAGCTTTAAGCAAACATCCCAAGTTTTGTAATAATACGGGACTCGTCCTGAATTCTGGTCCCCAAAGAGTGCGGCACAGACCACCTTCGACCTCAATTGCCGAACTGCTCCTGCCCCACTTCTGGAATCTGACTCCTGACTGAGCCCCAAGAATACACACAGCCGGCAAAGATCAACACGAGAAGCCAAACAGCAGCAGAAGACAAATAGCAAAACAAACTGCAAATGTTTGTAGTTTATGGGGCTTCCCCTGCAAGTTTTCTTGCCAGTTTTTAACTGACTCTGGTTCTTGGTGTTTTATCTTTTGTTTGTACAGATTTTATGTGTGTTGAGTACGGGATTCGCTCACGACGATACCTTTTTAAATCGCTTTATTCAGAATTTTAATTTTTTCGTAAATAAACCGCAGATTGTGCGCCATCTCTGAGAAATTTGAAAAAAATGTTGAGAGTGGGTCATCTTGCATACTTTCAGGAACTGGGGTGGATTTTCATTGATAGCAGTCTGGTACACTGTTAAATACCTTCTGCAAGTAGAAGTCTTCTTTTTTGGAAATCACAAAATCTGTGTTAGGTCTAAATTCGGAATTAATGTAGAATAACGCGTGGACTAATTAAGGAAAACGTTATCGAATTAATTACGTAAAGTATGTGCATTGAAATTAGTTCTTCGAGGGAATGTTCTTTTCAGTCGGGTAAAATGAAGAATTATGATGATAACATCAGATCTTTTAGCCAATGATTCTCTGAATAAATTTCTCTTCCTTTCTTGCAATCAACAAAGGTAAAACCAGAATGACCTCTAATAATAAATGTACTGATCAATTTGCTATTTCATGTGGGGCCAGTTATTCTAGACGCAGAATATTTAGCGGAAACGAGAGGGAACGGGAATGTAGTTCCTTCACTTTTGGTATTGTTCAATGTCTGATGGGTAAATTGAATTTACAGTGCAATGGTAAATGCTCATCGGAAAAGATAATCCGCATGAGCGGATTTTAGCTGATACCAACGCAGACTTTTTAATATCCGGCTCGAAGGACCAAAATGTTTGAGCAGCAATGTACTGCCCTTCCAATTGGCGGGAATAAAAAACGTTCTTGTGCTTGGCACGAACTTTATTTGCTGAGATCTATGAAACGACTAACTATTCATGATATAAGTTCTTCTGATCAGACAGCAACGGAAGAGATTACAGTGGTGAGATTCTACTTTAACATGATATGGCGCTAAATTTAAATTCTTAATTCAACTTATTAGGAATATTACATATATGACAAAATATATTGGAACTACTTTAACTTTACAAAATACAACAAGTAACATGCTCAGTCCATATTTTTATATGTCAATGGGCAAAACACATCCTTTCCATTCCCTCTATACATATTTCACTTTTTAATGGACGCCCTCTTAAAATTCATTACGGATTTTTATGTGGCTAGTTCTTCAAATTAGTAGTAAGAGATCAAGTGTTAAAACGCTGTCTCCATCTTTACATGAAGATGTCTGAGGCCCCAGGTTTATTCAAACAACCTTTTTTTTATATTTGTGTATTGTGTATTGTTCACAACTGTATGACGCCTTGTCGGACGGTATATTTCTTTTTGCGTCACGTTTACCTTTATCGTTGTTAACATGTGCACCAAGTCATCGAAACTCAAGGAACAACTTATAATAATATTACTTATTAAAGGAGGATTCCTTTTATGGTGTAATCAAAGCTCAGGGATAACCCAATGATGCTGTAGCCTTGTTGAGATGTAGGAAGGGGAGTCTAGGAGTTGGAGTGTTGAGTGAAGGTGTCAATGCACATTCAGCTTAAACAGCGACGGCCTGTAGTCCTTGGGGAAGACAGGAGCCTGTTATACATTCGTATAGTTCTGCTAAGAAGGGTTCAACCTCGATGAACGGGTATCACGCATAGAGATTGATCTACATGATCTCCAAGAAATCAGACCAGAGATTTCCTTGGAGCAATGCCCATTAAAGTTGCGATAAAAGAGCCGAAGGCGTGCTAGGCTGCGTAGCACCAATAAGTGTGAAAGCCGTCTTTTGGACTATATCCCACGTGGATAATGCAATGTGTACTACCCCTGACCTACTTCACGAATTAAATTCAAGCCTGTGACTGATATGAGCCTTGTATATGAGCGCCAGGTGAGATGGTGTGAAGAATTTCTTGCCCAGGCATTTCATCGCATCCTTTGCAACAGCAAAGATGTTAGGAGAGTTTGAAATGCTCACTCTGCTGAAAAAGAGAACCGCAATTCGCACTGTCCTGGGCGAGGATTCCCTCAATGTCGATATTATAAGAGTTAAAGGTAATAACGTTCAAAGTAACACAGATGAAACGGCCAGAAAGGGTACTTCCAATCCAAGTGAGAAGAGGTTGATCTACACCAAAATACTGTAGGTTTGGCTAAACGCGCGGACTGCCAAACCCAGTCAAAGTTTTTCCAAATACCAAGCGCAACCACTGCCGTCTTACCGAAATTATGGAGGCATTGCTGCCGGCGTTCGGTAAGGAACATCATCAAGTCACCAGATATAAACACCGTGAATTAAGTGATTAGTTTGGAGATATTTCATCAACTGCGCATTTGTAAGTGTCTCAGAGCCAGGAACGAAGTGATGGCTGTTGATATATAATTGAGGGTTCGAAAGCCTCTCCCTTTTTAAGGCCTGGCAGAACATGGCAGAGTTTCCATGATGATGGGAAAATACCTTTTGAAATGTGATAAGTGAAATAGTTTCCTTAGAGGTAAGTTCAGCTAAGGAAAGGGCGCAGCACTTCAGAAGTCGGGACGAGATACCATTAATCCGGTGGCTTTTGAAACATCGACGTTCACAAGCATCTTGAAAACCTCACTCACATAAGAATTGAATAAAGTCCGGAGATACAGGTACACAAAATACAAGCAATGTTTGATGATAAACTAGAACGAACAAATATCAATACACCCGCTTCAACTTTGTTAATACCATCACATTGTTGATATCTATCACGATGATAAACTTTAAATGAAAAATTGAAAATTTCAGAACTATTAATATTTGATTGAAGGACACATTCCACTTAATGCAATAACATTCATCCTGTAAAGAGGATTCAAAAAACAGGCATTGAGACTTAGTACGTTGTTTTCTCTCAAGTTCTGGTGCAAATTTTTAAATTTAATGTAGACAATTCAATTATGACTACAAAAAATTGCTGGCTTATTGCTTTTCTATGAAACAGAATTCATACTTAATGTAGCTTCCAATACACATATAATTTAGCTTAAATTAATTTAATTTGATTTCAAAAGATTGTAACATTTGTTTTAGGTTAAATCTAGATTTTTTATCCAATTTCATCATCTGTTACTGTTCTAGCTTACGGCATCTCTGTTTTCAGAAATTTGACACCTCACGGTCAATGTTCCACATGTAATTAATGGGTGCATTCATAACTCGTAGCCGCTGTCAGCCTAGACTAATAGATAAGCTGATAGGCTTAAGCTCAGTAGCTTAATTAGTCTCAAATTCTTGGGCTGAAGAACTTTGACAAAGGCTAAGTTAGCGGATGAGTTAGCTCTTGCGTTCATAACAAGTAAGGCGAAAATGTTGGCTAGCCGCTAAAAGCCGCTTATTGTTATGAATGCACCCAATGTATATAAATTTGCTGCATTTTTGTAAGAACTCAGTCGATTTTTTAATTAAAGGAATAAAATTACGTTTTATTGAATCGTTAGTTTTAGTCAACTCAGTTAACAACTCATCTACAGATATTTTGGTCCTTCGAGCCGGATTTGAATCAGTGACCTATTTTAGGAAATAATCTCGCAAGTAAACATTTATCCAATATTGAGATGCGCAATCGTGAGAAAATGAGAAAACAAATCGTTCCTGAAACAGTTCTGCGAAAATAGATTTTCTTAATTGATTTCTGAAATTAAATTTTGAGTACCAAACTCGTAGTTCTAGCCAACGAACATTTTCTACATTAAAAGTAGTTAAAATTTGAATGACAGTGTCCACACAAAGCAATTTCAAGTAACATTAGTCTTCAGCACAGTAATGAATAAAAACCGCTTCGTCTTCCGCACAAATTGAACCAAGCTTATTAAGATCGAATACCACAGCAGCACATTTAGGCAAGCTGAACCGAAATTTCCTTGGTCTCTATCTCAAAATTAAAGTATTCGAGTAAAATAAAAAAATTCCAAACTTGTACGCATTACCGAATTGTTAGTAAAAATTCTAGCAAAAAAAGAAAATATTTTGGCAATCTAGGGAATGAAAATTTCGAAGCATTCACAACACCTTTTCCCTAATTAATTTTTCTCTGGTCATTCCACGCCAGGTATTTTATCGATCAATAACTGAAATTTCAGTAACAACGCCTTCCTTTTATTCTCAATAGAATTCCACAAACGGCTTCTGGATAAGCGTGATAAATGATAACTCGAGAGACAAACCTATAGGCAACAAGACACCGTGGCACGAGCCAAAACAACCAAAACGTGAACAGCTGCAACATTGATCCGAGATCACTCCAACCGCCAAAATTGAGGGACAAAAAAAGATGACTGAGCTGAGATACGCGAGGTGCAGTCGTGTTCGGCTTATTTTACCACGTGATGGGTCCGGAGAGGAGGGTAGTGGTGCCGAGGAAACAATCTCCCCGTGAGGAAGTTCTTTATAAAAGGCGCCTGTTGCCCCGAATTCAAGAATTTTTCAGTTATCGACGAATATGAACTCGTAAATGAGTTCGAATACCAGGCACGTAAACATTAGTGAGGTAAAACGGAAATTAAACATGCCGAGGGGAAGTTGTTTGAACCGCCCTGACAAATGCATTCCTCAGCTGACAGTCGAAACCCCTGGACTTTGAGACACTTGAGCCATTTAAGAAGCAGATGTAATTTGAGCCATCTGAGTTGGCTGTAAATTTTGCAGCCTCATAGTCCGATTAGTCGTTTTCTTTCTCTAATTAATAATGAGGGTAAAATGTCATAAAATGAGCATTATTATGATTAATGCAATTTCTTTACATTTATTTTATATACAGAGATAAATTTAATACTACAATATGAAAATGGAAATCATTAAACACCAAAATTCAACAATTTACAAACTTCACCAAAGGGCCCTGCCCTACTTTGTTGACTTGTAACTGCGCAAATGGGAGTCTTTTTTACTGGTAAATTAATATTTCAATATTACTGAAAAAATATTAGCCCATCAATTTCCAAACTTCTCTTTTAAGATTTTCGGTTTTATCCATACTATTAATATTATAAATGCGAAAGTAACTCTGTCTGTCTGTTGCGCTTTCACGTCTTAACCGCTGAACCGATTTTGATGAAATTTGGTACAGGGATAGATTAGACCTTGGAGAAGGACATAGGCTTCTTTTTGTCGCGAAGGGGGTGCAAATAGGGGATGAAAGGTTGTATGGGAGTCCGCCATTATTGAAGATAAAACCATGAAAATTTGTATTTAGGCACGTGATAAGAAATAAATAAACTTTTTTTCAAGCGTTTTTAAAATTTCGACCTACATGGGGGTGAAATAGGGGATGAAAGTTTGTATGGAAATCCAAACAAATCTATCTATGCTTACTATATTTATCCGAGAGATATACATGATAAGCAAGTGCACCCGAGACATGTGTGGAAAAACGGAATACTTAAACATTTGCCGTCTAAAAATATACGCGTTTAAAATTAAAATTTTGTGCTGCAATGATTTCGATTTGTTTACAGGATTTCTTGCTTTTGTTAATGTTCTTCGGTAAAATACAGTCGTTTTACTTAATATAAAGTTCTTCTATTATTATTATTCTATTATTTCGACGTATTATTTATGCTTCTGATATGTCTAGCAAACGCAAATCTAATCTATCGCGTTACGCGTAGTTCTAGCAGAGCTCGAAGGATGGAAAAACAAAAAGCGTAGTTTATAAAAATGTGTTAAAATAAAATATTTACAGTAAATCACAGCAGTTTGCAGTTAGTTTGTATTTGTATTAGGTATTAGGGTAGGCAGTTAGATCTTATTTTTGCATCTGACTCAAGTAACATAACGGTTGAACCCAGTTCCACTGTTTTGTCAACTGTCGATTCACATCATCCCCCTATCCTCATATCTGTATGTTATGAGCCACAGAATGTATGCCGGAATGAGGTGAATTAC
>QYTT01083689.1:0-16037 GCA_006980735.1 Dasypogon diadema
TTAAAAGTTGATTTTGCTCATCATAGCAATTAAAATATAAACTAATGTGGGCAAAACTGACATTAAAACAAATTTCAAGTTAAATACGATCTTTACTTATCTCGGGTTTGCTTAAAAAGAGGAAAGGAGAAGAAGAAGAATTAGCTATGTACTCCATGGATTCCAACCGTTCTTTTGAACTTTCATAACTCTGTTGCCCAAAAGAACACAGCTATTGTCTTTATCCACCAGCTCTTGAACTTCAAGGTCGATTCTTCGATGCTCCGTGGTAGGGTGTCGTTCAGGATGAATGTCCGCAACTTGAGGGGTATCCCTCTTTTGCATATAAATTTCTCCAGAACAAACTATGGTAAGCATGAGCCTATTAATTGCATGTGTGCGGCGGCCAATTGCGTCATGGAGCAGTTTGATTTGACTGTATCTAAGAGTGTACTGAAAAATCGTCTTTTCCTGGTCGTGTGATGCATGTTATATGTTAACATTACTGATTATTTTCGTTTTCTCTTATCGAAGTAACTGACCTTACTAACTCTTACATGTTGCATGTTCAAGTGCGGCCGCATATCTTTGACAAACTGGATATTTATCGTAAATGTCTTTTAGATCGGTGCGGAAGTCATCAGTAATTGTTTTTATGAATTTGTGCCAATCTGGCTCTGTTCTCTGTTTTGCAGTGATCTCTTTCTCCCATACCTTGATACATGCATATTTTCCTCTTAATACTTAAAATACTTCCATTTGATTTCCACTAAACATGTCCTCCATATTTACAATTTCGCAAATTTTACAACCAGGAGGCTATTCAAATACTATTCGAAAATTGCCTCCAACATATAAGGACATAAATCGGAACACTGCACAATTGTACCCTATAGCATCAAAAAGTAAAAGTTTAACAGCTACATCCGTAAAATTTCTGATATTTATTACTCTTCTATCAGTCCCTGACGTAATACAAGTTTGAAACTTTACGGATATCTGTTCCAACTTTTTAAGGTCATTATGTCTGCCCTTATTATCTCTCGGGAAGTTCTTGAAAGCACGGAATTATGCAATTAAGTTGATAACAGGATCGTCCGGAATGGGTAAGCTTCAAGCTCCTTGAGAACTTTCTATATCCTGTTACATCCTTTCTTATGAAATGAATATTTATTTAATAAAAAATTAAAAGCCTCGCAGCTCTGTGCCAAGCACCGCCTGAGGCCCTATGCACCATGAAGTTCTGTTTTCACCATTTGCATATTCAGCACGGAGCTGCTCATTAGTACAAGAATAATCGCTGCTCTACGCTAATTTTCATAAATGCAATGTGCCATATTCACTCATTTCATAAATTAGTACAATTGACAGTAATTAATTGTATGCAGTTTTGTTACTTTTCGAGTATCTGCAATGCTGGACACAAAAGGGTGGGTGTTCATTTGATGTTCATTTTCCAAAATACAAGAGGGCTTTTTTCGTATTTATGATAATCCACCGTAAAATATGCATGTTAACAAGCTTGTTAATTATGCCGAAAGGGGGAAAACACATTAAAATTTGATATATGTTTATAATAAACCAAGTGCGGAAAGTATTCATCAATTGTTAACGAGGGTAAATACTAAAATTATGAGTGAGGGATGCCATTTAACTAGGAAATGACTACTTAAAATCACCTTGGTGCCATAAATGAATGATGGACGTCATAAAGACCGAGGTCTGCAGAACATTTCAGTTAGGAGTAGGATTTTTGTAGAAGTTATTGGGCGAGATTGAGAAGCGCAGAAAATGTAAATATTAGTGAACACAGATTTAAACAGATTTTAATATAATTTGGGTAAAAGCAAGAGCATGTTCTGAGGCCCATAGCTTCGCTGAACGTGTTCCGCAGGGTTTTGCCATTTTAATGCTCGTAGTATCTGGAGTAAAATCAACCAGCTCAGAAGGGTCCTTCCATGCCACAAGTTGCATGCTGTTTTAATCAGTGACTCTTGGTTGCATAACAATGTTCCTTCATCTTTGATATCCTTAGAGGGATACCGGATTTTCCATAATTATCGTTGTGGGGGACCGATGGCGGCGTGGTGGTAAGGCGATTTTAAGGCGAAGATTGTTTCGTGTAGTTTCATGCAAGAATCAATCATTTGTATTATCTTATTTTCAGCCCTCCTAGTAAATTTATCATCAATTCTACCTTTTTCGATTTCATTGCTACTCTTTGTTAATGTTTTATTAATGCTGTTCCTGCTGGTGACTTTAAAGTAAATATCCTAAATTGACTTGATTTATTCCTGCCTTATATACAGGCTTCACTGTTTTTTAATCAGTGGAGTCTGAAAATTTTGTACTTCCCCAATTTACCCACCCTATATTTTTATTGGACGTTTTCGATTTTGCTACCAAAGCATGACACTGGGAAAAAGAGGGTTTATTGTGTCCCTTTACCTAAGTGTCATTTGCTCTTAAGTGTTAAGCCCCATCTTCGAGTTTTTTGGTGTTACGTTCTGTCAATTGTATGTCGAACATTACGTCAATTGTATGTCAGATATCACGATAAACAACAAAAGGA
The DNA here is from genome assembly GCA_006980735.1 of Dasypogon diadema. Classification (NCBI taxonomy): domain Eukaryota; kingdom Metazoa; phylum Arthropoda; class Insecta; order Diptera; family Asilidae; genus Dasypogon; species Dasypogon diadema. The sequence goes on from QYTT01083689.1 coordinate 2,552, forward strand.
GAGCAATTAGTGCCATTATAAATAGATTACAACTTTATAAGAACGAATCAAAATACTTCGAAGAAGAAGAAAATTCTCACGAAGAATCTGAGAGTCTGATGTTCCTCCAACGAATAAACAGAAGGCTGAAAATGTTTACGACTAAAATAACCCATCTAAACAAAAACTACATGTTATACTTACATCTGCGTCTATTTTTAATAAAGAAAGTACCTCCAACAAACTGACGGTCCACGTAATCACGACAGTTTCCATCGCTGTTGTGTTAGTAGGGTAACAGTTACCCCTGGTCACAACCTGCGTTTTTCGGTGCTAACACCAAAGGTCATATGTACTAAAAACGAACAATCGTTAGCATAACCCGAATTATGACACTGTAAACTCGAAGACACACTTGCTTTTTCGGGATACAAGGGACCCTTAGAAGAAGATGTGAGACTACATTGAAAAACATATTAAGTGCTTTTTTTCAGTCACTCTTATAAGCTATGGACCTAGGGATCTAGAGTCCCTCATATAACTTATGAACCACACTACGTATGTCCTTCGATAGGCACTCTAAGGGATCTGTTTGTCAAAATGCGTTTCAGCATTTCAATTTTGATCGGAATATTAACAACTTTACGCACATTAATAACCATTTGTGCGTAGTTCGCTTACCTCCGTTCATCACTGATGAAATCATTATTACCCATATCAACGAATTGGTCTCGAGCAGTGATTAAATCATGTTCCAATACTTTGGTTGATCCTCTTCGCACTTTTTTTAACTCTCTTAGTAGTGGGTGTTTCCCTAAGCTTTGGAAAATCTCCTTAATTCATTCTCAGATACCTCCAATAATGTAAAAATATTTTTTCGAACAGTCAGCATGGTTTCCTGTCACGTAGGTCTACTGCAGCAAACTTATTGGAATTTACTTCTAACACAATTATCAGTTTTGGCAATAATCTAAAAACTAACTGTACTTATACCGACTTCAGTATGGCTTTTGATAAACTCTCGCATTCGGTCATTATGCTCAAATTACAGAGACAGGGATTTCCAACTTCCTAAAATGGATTCTTTCGTATCTGTCTGATAGGTCCTGTCAGGTGCTTTTTCATGGTTGTCGGTTTAAGACTATAGAATCCAGGGGTACCTCAGTGTAACCATCAGCTTATTTTTGTCCTTTTCATTGACGATATTGTGCATATTTTGAGGCATATTAACGTTTTAATTTATGCCGACGATATGAATATTTTTTCCCTTATTGATGATGTCAGTGACTGCGCTTCTCTTCAGGATGACTTAAATACTTTTTACTCTTGGTGTGGGCACAACAACTTAGAGCTCAACATAAATAAATGCGAGGTCATGTCGTTCTTTAGGAATCGTGGTGCCATCTGGCGTGCAATCTAGTAATGACCTTGGCGTGAGACTTGATAAATTCCATGCTTGGTTTCATTAAGCGCTGGTCCAAAGAGTATTCTAATCTTCCGGTTTCTTTAAGATTACACACCATCCAGAAAAAATCTGCATACACCAAGTAATGTGAAACTATCTTTTAGAGAATTTCATAGCTAATAGCAAAAAAAGAAAAAGAATCCTTTGTGGAACTTTGATTTAAAAAGCAAAAAATCGAAAATATTTCGGTTGTTTTAGTTCCACTGAAGCAGGAAATTTGAAAAAAAAATTTTTGAGGATTTCATCAAATGTATAGCATTTAAAGTTCTTTTTTTGCTACCTATTCCATCCTCGAAATTTTTTTTCCAGATTTCTTGTTTCAGTGGAAATAAAACAAACGAAATATTTTACAATTTTTGGTTTTTGACGCTAGTTGATTTTGTAATGAGATTTATTTTGTATACATTCTTTACATATTTACAGTTTAGGAAATGCTAGAACAGAACAATATATTTTGAGGAAACCCAAATTGAAAAGGAGGAATAAAGGTCACGAAAGTTCACCAGAAAAAGTCTGCGTACAGGCAAGTTAAAACTATAAATAATGTTAATTAACTTAATAGTTGCATTTCCTTTTCTTTTAAGAATTTTTTACAATCCGTTTTGCACAGAATACAGAAGTTTTGAGATTTACTGAGCACTGGTGTTATTCTATTTTTGCTACAGAACTCTTTTCAAAAAATCTTTTGAAGTAATATTATGTTGAATAATTCTCCGTCCTAGCAGATCCCATATAATTCCATGGGGTTCCAATCTTGTCATTGTGTTGGTGTATGCAACTGCTTTCGAATCGTGAATAAAATAATATTCATCACCTAGTCGCAATTTTTCACCACTTGATTTTAAATTCCGCTGTAAAATATTTAAATAGTCATATCTATTAATGGTGAACTCGATGAACTGAATGAACTCTTAACCGACAACTAATGTGAATTTCTCTAAATTCATTTTAACATTACTTGATGTACGCAGACATTTTCTAGTTAGTGTATAACTCGTTTGTCAGACCACTACTTAAGCATGCACCCCAGGTATGGAATCCTTTCTATGCCGTTCATATTGGCAGAATTGAGTCTGCTCAGCGCAAATTATATCACCCCTGGAATAACCATAGAATTCTTCCACTTTATCATGAATGGCTTAAACATTTAATCGCGTTGGCCTCATTTATTTTGAAGAGCGACGTAAAGTTGCAGATATTATATATAGAAATTGCTTTTATCTCATTTTTGTGATTCTTTAACGGAGTGTTTACATTACTAGACTAGTTTTCTGTGCCCTTTTATTGGTTTGATTCTACTAACAGTTGCATGTCCTGCATGCTAATCTGGGAGCCTAATTGTTACAATACCTATACGATACCTGCTATAACACCGGGAACGCACACGCGTGAAACGCCTAAAAGCATAATTTAAAACGCATAATCAATCAAAACAAATATTATCATTATCATGCGTTCCAATTAATCGCTTCAGGTCACGTTTTCTAATTTTCATTCCCACGCGCATATAAAGTCCATACGAAGTCATAAGTCAGATAGAATTTCTAGACCTGCATAAAACACCTGAATTCGCGCCTTCGCGAATTCACATAAATGGAAAAACAATCTTGTAATTCCCGGAATTCTAAGCCGCGCTCGTGTAACAAAAATGATGAATTAGCGTTTCCCACCGTTCGGCCGGGGCCCTGCGACAGTTTAGAAAAACTTAAGAAAAACAGTTGAGTTAAGTTCTACTTACTACTTAGAGTGTGCACATATGAAAAGTCGAGAAATTGAAAAATCTTAATTGTGAAATTAGAAAGAAAGGTTCAGAATTTATTTCAAAGTCGGGAAACTGAAAAATCTTAATTGTGAAAGTGAAAAGGTAACAATAAATTGTGTTTTGATTAATGTTGTGTTTTTTTTCTATGTCCAAAGAAGGACATTGTAATTCCTAATCTCATCACATTTCCCTAAATTGTGTGAACGCTTATGCGGAAGTAGGTAAATAGTTCCCGAGTCTCCCCTGAGAATTTCGTCTTTTGGGCTAGATCTAGAAGGGGAACTCATTTAAATGCTTCTGAGGACTCGGGTCTTCCTGCAGGGTTTAGTGGCAATCAGTTCCCAATTCATCTTGACTATACGTAGTCTGTCCTATAAATACGCGAACTGAGCTCCTAAGGTGAGATGATCCTTGGCCATGGACACTGGCTGATTTATTGGCGGGAAATTCTCTGAAACTTCAGTAACCGTCAGACCAATAAGGTCAGGATTTTTTTGTCGTGCCTGTTTTTTGTTCTTGTCGACGATGAAGGTAATGAAGGCAGCTGAAACAGTGAGACAACATCAAATTTTTAGTGAAACTTGGGAAAAATTCACAGGAAATTCATGAAATGTTGAGAGCTGTTTATGCACAGAACACATTGGAAAAAAACAGCTTTTTTTTAAAATGGGTCAAGCGTTTTAGTGAGTGCCGTGAAGACACTGAAGACTGCAAGTCTGCAAGCATGATGCCCGGTCAAGGCGACCGTCGACGGCGTCTACCAGCAGTACCGATGTAAACATCGAACGAGTGAAGTCTCTGATTGTCGATTCACTGTCCGGATGATTGCTGAACATCCGAATTTGGGAAAATCGTCTGTGCACACAATTCTAACAGAAAATTTGGGGTTGAGAAAATTGTATGCAAAAATCGTCCCAATGTTTCTGACACCTGTCCAAAAACTGAGAAGTGTCGAATGCTGTACCGACTGGAAAAACTCCGTTCAAACTTCCAATTTCCTTGAAACGGTCATTACTGGGGACGAGTCATGGTTCTGCGACTACGACTTAGAACTGAAATCACAGTGTAAGGAATGGAAAACAAAAAATGAACCACGAACGAAGAAATGTCAAAAAAGCCGATCAAAACTCAAGACCTTGCTGCTCGTTTTTTTGACAATCACGGTATTGTCCATCATGAATTTCTGACTGAATAGTGCCTTCTACGTGAAGGTTCTTAATCGCTTGAGGGATCGTGTCCGTCGTGTGCAACCAAAACCTTCGAAACTACAAGCCATGCACAAGAAGAAGAGCAAGAACATTGAACTCTTTTTTATGAACGCTTCAAGATAGTAGTACATAGGCTGACGAAGTATATAAGCCCAATTTCGCGGCGATGGGACGATGTGGAAACGATAAAAACTTGAAATGACGAGACAGCTGAGAAGGCTGACTTTTGAGAGCTTCCAGGGATGCTTTGAACAATGGAAACGAAGATGGGACAAGAACAGTGCTACAAATGGAGAGTATTTTAAAAGGGATAAGATTGATGTATCCTAAATTTTGTAAAATAAGGTTTTTATGGCCTCAGTTGTCGTTGTCGTTGTACGTAGTCAACAACGTAGTACAACGACAACCATAACGGTCGCAAGGCCAGATTTGTCTTCTCTTTATTTTTTGTAATTGTACGGGAGTCTCCTGATGTGACTAAATACGTAATACATATTAATTTATCTTGGAAAATGAATAACAAATAAGGTGTTGATTACTTTTCGCAGAGTGTCAAGTGCCTCGCTTTGACTGTGACCAAACCGAACACTGTGACTTCTACTAAATTGTGTCACGTTCCTGAAAAGTACCATTTTATATATAAAACAGACTATCAGCCATCACTAATTAAAGTAATATTTTCTAGTTCAGTTATGGTTCAATTGTTGTGCTAGCTGTAACAAATAACAAATCAATAAAATGTTCATGCAAACGGAAACACTCAGATTATTTTAAAAACAAAATGCCACTTTGAACATTTCGATGTAAACATGCTATTGTTCTTAGAACTGGTATCACCACTTGAACCGTTATTGAACTATAAAATATTACTTTGGTATATTGAATATTAAACAATGTATTGGGAATGGCTCATAGACTCTTTTAAGGATAAAAAAATATATTGCAGGAAAAGAACACTTTGACCGTTTAAAAGTCGCACGCTTGAATTGAATCCCGATGATAATCAAAATGGGATTTTTTTCTTATTTTACAGAAATATAAATTTTCTGTTCAATTGAACTTTTTCAAGTGTAATCAATTTCATTGTTATTCCAGCTTTCAAATACATATTTCAAATGAATTTCAAATGAAAATTTTTTAAACGTTCAAGATTCGCTATTTGGGCACTTTTTTGATTTCAAGTTTGATTTGTTTTGCCAATTTTATAGTCACTTTGTGCAATTTTTTAGTACCTTCAAATAATATAGAAATATTGTCATTATTACTTCCATATAATTTGTAACTAAGCAAATCTCTCCCACTTTTGATGCTAATTTATTGAATACAAGGCAGCCTCCCTGACGGCGATATATACACATTTCGAAACAATGGAGATACTCCGGCTTTGATATATTTTGTAGTGCCTTAGTGCAGGTTATGTAAACCTAGATCACAATCTAATACTTTTGTGTTGAAATGACTTAGTCCCTTAATAGCCCATTGAAATTGTCAGGAGAACCACTATCTCAATAACGTTTCATAAGTGCGTGACTTGAACGAAGTAAGAATGTCCGTAGAGAGTTTTTCGGAAGCGTAAAATTAAGAGATCTTGATTCCTGCAAACAAAAGCTGTAAACGATCGGGCAAATATTTCGAAGCCTCACGCAAAATCAAGTGAATAGGCCCTTGAGATAGGTATCTAATGAACACCTAAGAAGCCAGAAACGTGATCAAATTTGCGAAGCCCAAAAATAAACCTAACGTAGTTATTGAGGGTAAGGTAAAATTTATATTTCTATCTTTTTCTAGGCTATCAAATCTCGGAAGATAAGTACAACAAGAGAAGTGTTCTAATGAGCTTTAGACGCATATTACTGAAAGCCACAACTGGCGAAGAACTCTATAGATTTTACATATAATGAAGATATTAACGCAGCACTTCATTTTTGAATTGGTTACCATATCCAAATTTCTGTTACCATTCCCCAGAAATAGGTTGAACCATTTATTTTGATAATTGGAAACTACATTTATAAACCAGGCTATGATTTATTATAAAGTATTTTGATTAAATCGAATTCAACTGTACATAATTACTAGTAGACCAGTTCAGAATTCTGTTGATGTCCTCGCAGACATTGTTTGTAAACACAAAAAAATTTTAAAGTAATTTTCATAAACGTATTACTTGCCTCGTAATATGATTCTAGCACTCATACCATGCTAATGACATCGCTTGATCTCGCAGATCAAAAGACACCGCATTTTTCGATCAGTCGTGAAGATTCTAAACAATATTGACCGAATTATCGACCCTTGTGCAACCCCACAGGATATTGGAAGGGAGTTGAACAGAGTATCTTCGAACATAACTTGCATCAACATATTCATGTATTTGCTCGAATCCGTTATAAATATTAAATATTTTATGCTAAATAAGATGTAACCCAAGCATGCATTAAATAATAAGACGCAGTACAGATCTGAATCCGTTTATATAATGAACTCCACAGATCATTAGTCAAGCTTTCTACCCGACTGCCTAAGCGAAGAAGGGTAGTGATTTTAAGGTGTATACCTTACGATACGACACGCTTCATTTATCTAAAGAAATATCACTCCGCGTTGAACACAGGGAGTCATTGGAAATTCATGAATTACTCTTTGATACATTATTCTTTCCTTGATTCATTGAAGAAAATGTAAGGGTAAAAGTAAGGTCCAATTTAAATATTCAATTTCTATTGACATTGTACTTTGTTTCTTTGCTCTGGTTTGCAACCGGGAGCTTTCACTCAGAATTAAAGAAAACGATGCAAGTGAAGAAGGAACCGCAAATTTTTCTAGTACATACAATACCTTTTGCAATACCCTGCCAATAATATTCTCTATTGCCTTACCATTTGCATTACCATTTCATTGATGCTAATGATTTAATAAAAGAAGGAGTATAGTACTTAAATGAAATTATTGATTACTGTGTTCATCAATGGCTTTATTTCCGACTGGGGGTATATCGTTTGAGCGGAAATTTGTGGTGGAGCCTGACGCTATCGTAACTTCTAACATAGTTAAGACATAGTTTTGTATAGGATTCTTTCTTTGCAGGCGTGCAAAACCAGATACGAGTAATTGAAGCATGTTTTCAGAATTTCAGATAAAAATTGTGGATCCGACAATTTGGATTAAAATAATTTCCAATCGTCCTCTGAACTTAAAAAATACATTAATAAATAAACTATATTTTGCTCCCTAATGGGTTGTTCCATTTATTACAGATTCACAGCAGAAGAAACAATTCAAGTGAATTAATAAAATGTTACATAAAGTTAAAACGGAAATTCGCTAAATTCAATACCTCGTTTTGATAAGGAAAGTTCTGTTAAAGGAAATGAAATTGCAGACGGAAAGATTAAGGGCACGAGCCAAATTTATTCCTTCTGAATGAAAATAAATCATTCTAATATCTTGATTGATTTATCTTTTATTTATCCTGAAAGAAATTTCCGCTATTACCATTATCCTTATAAATTCCAGTTAATATTTGAGAAGATTAATGAATTTTGATGATTGGTAATTTATTTTCTTTCTAAAATTCGTCTATTGTTCGGTCTGAAAATAAATGTATAAAACGTGCTAAAAATGTGGAAATAATCTCAGGCAGTTAAGCGATAATGACAAAATAATATAGGCATTTATATTTATGTGCCGCATGCTACCGTGAAAAAATTCTATTATGAATGATATAACAAGAGCTGAAGTAAATAAATATTAAAGACTCATTTGAGATCACCCTCGCATTAGAAGAATCTCACCATCTTTAAATTTGGGATTTTAGTAAGCTTTGTGTCTATTTGTGCTCCAATTCTGCTCGATTACTTCAATTCTTTTGGTGGAGCGAATAAAAGGCTTCGACGGTTTTGATTCCATTATAAGTGGATTTTGAGATCTCCAGATGAAGAATAAGATATCGTGCAGCATATACAAGAGATTACTCTTTCTTTCGTACAGCTTTCACAGGAATTTGTGTTGTTGTGCGTGAGAATAATTGTATCGCTTTATTAAACTGGGTGTAATTTTTTATTTTCGGAGATAATAATTTGATAAAAGAATTTATCTGCCTCCAGAAAGAATTTTAAAGAGATTCATAAAGATTAATAACGTTCCTTACTTTAGTTGAAAAAGAGCAGAAATTCTTTAAAAAATTTGAAGATGTTAATCCTTGAAGAAAAAATGACTCTATAGGCTCTATGTAGAATTCAAATAACTTCGAGGGGTTTAAATCTCGATATTTTATGGACGAAGTGGAATAATCCCAATGGTTTCGGAGCTATGAAGGATAAAATTTGAGATATTTGCGAGCACGGAATTCCATTTATGAGCTAACATCGTGGAGTGTGCTCAATCACACGTAAATGTTTTAGGAGAATTTATGGATTAATTTTTCAAACTTTGATGTACGCTTATATTTTACATATTTCACAATTTTGCGAAAATGAACTTTCTGGAAACTTCTTCCGACGCACAAGAGTGTACCGGTGGGATAACGTCTTTCACTACATTTACTGAATCACACTTTGTTGATTGTCAATCAAACTACTTAGTAATATTACGCATCGGTTCACAATTTTGTCGGCTCGTTAAAGTTACTGATAAATAATAAATCAACGCGAATTCATAGCAGGCCAAAATAACTCATCCTAGGTTAGATTAGTTTAGGTTAGAGCCGTAGCCACTTAGAAACTATAGAAGCCTAGGATAGGTAAAAACAGAAAAGGGAGAGAACCAGCCATAAGAATTAATAAATCTTATTAGTTCTCCTAATACCTTATCTGCTAATTCCCTCATTCAGCTGAAGAATTACTCTCCTAGTGTGCTCTTCCTTCGTCTGGCTAGGCCGGTCTTGAATATTTCTACCCTCCTCCGCGTTTATACAGCTTCTGTAGAACTAACTATGCGTTATGTATACCTTCGCAGTCATATTATGCATGTATATGTAACTCCCCGTAAACACCGACAGATAATTGGGCACCCTTGTCTTGAGGTTTCACAAGTAGTTAAAATCGTCCATCTATGTTCACTGCCTTCTTTCTTCACTAATTTTAGAGGTCCGCCTATGGGTATTTATCCTAAAGAATTACCCATACTTAAGAAAGCCTCAACTCCTACGCTTCCCTCAATCGATCCTCTATCCTTTTTTCGGCTTAACTTAGAGCCCAGTACGAATACTAGATAGAGTAAAGATTGGAATCACTTCTTTGTTCTTTCTATCCGCGCCGCCCGGTAGCCGAAATAGTTGGCAGGTCGTCCAGCAAAGGGCATGGTGATTTGTTTTGATATTAGTAATTGAAGCTATGCTTCAATTTAGAAATGTTTTCCTTTTAAGCCTTCCTTCAAATTACGCGACGACAATTGTTTTAGAACTCTTTATTAGGATTGATGTAAGGCTTCTGCCTATTTTGTTAATAAAAATCACTTTAAATTGTGTCCAAGTTGGCGAGACAGAGGAGCGGCTTTTATAAATCACAGTTTATTCAATGGTTTTCTCTGGCATGTTAAGTATAATCTCAGTAGCATCCAGCTCTGGTAGCCTGATAGCACAAGGTTGGAGAAAGTAAGTCATTTAAACCAAGACACTTGGTTGACCACCTCATTACCTTAAATTAAATAAATTTATATACAATAACAGTAACAACAGCTACACCTACAACCGAACTGAATATTGAGCGGCCTTTTGACATGGTATTTAGAGGTTGTCAAAAGTGGCAAACCCACTTTCCCGTAAGAATCGATGGCGTGTTATACAGGTGGGTCCAAGTAAATGGCCACAGATGTCGTATCTCTAAGGCCTTCTGTTCCTCTTCCAGTACTTTACAGATTGAAGTGATGGCTATTAAAGAACGCGTGACTATTTTCAAACGCAAGACCATCTATGGCTAGAATACCTACATTCTCACGGATAGCCAGGCTGCTCTCAAGGAATCTGAATCATATAGCATGGAATTCAAACTCTCTGCAATTGCTTCCAATCTTTCAAATACTTATCCAATGAAAACAAAGTTAATCTTTACTGGACCAGAGCCTTTTGGCGATATCTCGGAATATCACCTCAAGGAATCTGTTAAAGAATGGGAAGAAACACAGAACTCCATTTGCTGGAACGGAACCCAGCGAAAAGTAACCCAAGGCCTAGTGGGCTAAGGCAGATCTTCTCCTCTATCTTTTAATTCCTGCAAACTGAGCAGTGATTAATCTGGGTACCAGTGATTAAGGCAATTCTACTGACGAAAATTGTACTTGCGAAGCCATTAGGATGTAGCACAGTAAGAATTTCATGCAAGAAATTGTGGATTAGTTGCAACATGAACCAACCAACAATTCAAATTTAAACTGATGGTCAATTTTAAAGCATTTTTTTTGACGATTCGAAATATTAACACGAAAAAGCCAGCGCGTGGGCCTGAAATCGAATTATTGACATTTGGGAAGGATTTTTCAGTTCCAATAAATGTTTCAGAAAAACAATTTTGATTATCTTCAGTTGGTAAATTTGAAAATGTTTACTTTAGAAGTAAAACTTCAGGATTTTCTCAATAGCTTTCATCGATACTGATATAAAGTCAGTCGAAACCAAAAATTGTGGCCTTATAGACTGGTAACCCATTCGAGACCGCCGCATCGTATACCGTGTGTGTGTCTCTCTCGCTCCAAAAGCATTTTTACATGGAGTTTTCTCACGAATGTTTTTAAACCAAATTCGGTCTTTAATGGATTAATTGTCACTAAATAACACTTCCGTGTTAATATTTAGAATCGCCAAAATAAATGCTTTAAAATTTACGATTACTTGCAACATTTGTCAGATTAAAATCCCTCAAACTCATTTTCCCTAAAATTTCCCCTTTGCTCAAGCTGTGCTGTGTGCATCATAGGATTGTCCCCTCATCAGTTTAGGCAATATCTCAAAAAATTTATGTTTGACGTGACAAATTAAACAAGTTCTTAATTGTCAAGAATCCGCAGTTCCGCATCATCGTGGGACTCTTCTGTGATCATTATGATTTCTTAATAGTTTATTTTAAGGGGTTGAAATCAGAAAAAAGGAGAGTATATGATGGCAACCTGGATATTCGAAGATTAAGGTTTATAAAACGGGCAGGTGTTCCAACTTTAAGTTTCCAGTGTAGGGATTTGAGAGTTACATTTCTTTTCATCGAACCAATTATTTTAAAGGATTTAGTTATTGCGAATTCAATACGAAGTGAAAAAGTTAACTTCGTGTCCAAAAAAAACTTCCGAGACCTTTATATTTTTGCAGAATATCTAAAGGGACATGTTTAATTTGTTAAAAGAAACTAACTAACTAACTAATTTACATTTATATTAGCCTTATACTTGGACCCTCTGAATTTACATACAGTCATCCTTATTTTATACTACGGAATAGAGTTTTAGGTCACCTGCGAACTGTAAAAATTTTATAGAGAAAGAAATATCTCACCAATATCACTGATAATATTAAGAGCAAAGGAGAGCAATGAGCACCCAGTGGTACCTATAGACTTTTTTGTTGGCACTTGGTGGAAAAGGCTTTTATTATTAGAGCCCGTTTTTATTAAATAAAACGTTTGTTTCTTAGTTTTCACCGGTTGCTTTTATTGCAAGATATTTTTTGATATAACAGTCGACACGTTTCATACTTGTAAGGCATTTTACAATTAACATTTTTAAAGTTAACAATTTTTACTTAAATAATCAATGTCTCTCAACTCACTCCAAAACTAACACACGCATTCATTAACAATAACAGCAAATCAATATTACCTTAACATTGGAAAAAAGGACCCGAATCGTGTGAGGTGAAAACCCGCACCTTAATGACAAAGTTCACAAATAAAATTAACACCATTTGAAGACGAACAAACTTCATACCATCATAAATTATACTATTGACACTTAATCCAGTCTTCATGAGGTGGATTTTCATATTTTCCACAGCACATTTCACAATAACTTCTAAAGAATTTAGTTTTTTTAGAAGTTTTATTAATTTCCCCAGAAATCTGCATTTGTTTCCATTTCCGAACAAGCCGTAGCTTTTTATTTCTAACTTCTTCTTATGTTATTTTACAAGCAGGGACTAGGTTGGGATAAAAAATCTGTAGCTATCTTGGAACCATTTTCAGATGATATTGGGTTTCCTAGAGTTTCAAACATGTTAAGATTTTCGGAAGTTATATCTGACTGTTGCAATTCTCCTTCAACAACTGGGCTTGAATAGGCTTTATAAGATTGATAGGATTAATCTGTCACCGATGAGAGAAGGTAAGCTTCTTGAGTTAAAATATTGAAGTTTATTGGTCAGATACCACACATTCTAAACATCTTTGTTGCTTTATCCATCGTTAAAGTTAGCTGGCACGCTTTATCAAAAAATTTTCCGATTTGATAATGCATAATCACTCTGCCCGGATTTTAATTCAACCATTTTTCGGCCTCACCTGCGTTTAGAGTACATTCTAAATATGTATTTTAAAGTTGCACTCTTTCGGCAAATCATACTTTTCCAACGAGCCTCTTACCTTTGTTGCTTACTACTTTAGGATTAAGAACTATTGATAGTCCAGTCTCATCGATATAGAAAATACTGCTTGACAAAAATTTATGCTTCTTAAGTAGGTAGTTGATTAAGATTATCAAAAGATGCCTTCGCTTGCACGCTATTACATCCAAGGTATTCTCAAAGAAAGTTCGTAATCTTTTATGAATTTATAAGTCCAGTCAACACCCGCAAGCTTAGTTTTTTTATTCAAAGTATGTTTTTTTTTGGTAATCGGCGGAACGTTTTTAACGTGCTGTATTAAATCGTTTGTCAGCGATTTACTAAAAACTGGTTTGAGTTTGCCTAAACCTAAACCACTACTTCTTTTTCCAATCCTTTTCGTCAGTGTCGATTCATCGATGCCGAAATCTCTGGCTATTTCTCTAACTGAATCTCCCCCCTCAGTTCTTCCTTTGACTGTTTCTAACATTGCGTCCATAGATGGCTTTCTTGTTCTTAAAACGCAAAATGGGATAGCCAGGTGCAAGTGA
>QYTT01083691.1:7973-21083 GCA_006980735.1 Dasypogon diadema
GGAAGTTTCTATCCAAAGCACCCATTCAACCGGACCTTCTTCTCGATAAGAGCGGAACACGGGCTAACTCGATTGGGCAATCTCTAGAGATTTTAATGAAAGAACACTTTCCCAACTGTTTTAACCCTACGATAAACGAGACCGCTAGGCCAGATGGATCTTGAATTCCTTCAAACCATTTAAGTCGCCAGGAAAAGAAGCCATCTATCCCGTCTTTCTACAGCAATCTGGTGACTTCCTTGTCGATAGGCTGACACACCTGTTTAGGGCGTGCCTCCTTTGAGATACACCGCGAAGCTGTGGCAGGAAGTTAAAGTGGTCTTGTGATGGACAACCTTCTGCGCTCACGGAGAATGGTTACAGAGCCGTTTGCTATGCGGACGATCTGCTCATTCTTCTGTCTGGATCCTTCGAGAGCGAACTATGTAGTCTAATGCAAAGTGCTATCCGGTTGGTTGTTAATTGGACCTCGGAAAACTGAACTTTGTCTCTTCACTAGGAAAAGGAAAATACCCCCGATGCCATCCATTGGTTCCATTCAGTTGGAACTAAGGGAGAACGTACGTACCTGGGACTCATTTTAGATAAAAAGCTAGGCTGGATATCACACTTGGAGAAAAGGGCGAAAAAGGCATGTGGTCTGTGGTCTTATCAACTTCCGCAGAGCTGTGGGGAAGAATTGGGGACTTAAACCACGGATGATGGCCTGGTTGTATGGCAATGTCATTCGACCCATCATTACCCACGGAGCTGCTGTGTGGTGGAAAGCCTTGGAAATAAAACGCAATTGTAAGATTTTAGAGAGAGTACAACGCCTGTGTCTACTTGGTATATCTGGATCGAGGAACTCCACAAGCACACGGGCGTTGGAGATTATCCTCAATATCTCACCCATAGAAATTCATGTCAAGAAAGTGGCGGCATCTGCGGCTCTGAGACTGCATATTGGTGGCTGCTTGGTGCATGCGGGTTCGCCCGTGCCTCACGAATCCATCATAGAAGTGTCACGCGATGCGGCCCCTGCTTTTGCCACGGATAACGATAATCTACTCGAGGCTATGATTCCCTCAGAGTTTGAGCTGTTGATTCCACCGAGAGAACCTCATTCCGCAATCCCTCCGCTGACGCACTTAATCCTATACAGATGGATCAAAAACGGAAGATGGCGTTGGGGCTGGTTTCCACTGTGAGGATTTGGGAGTGCACTCGGCTTTATGCCTTGAGAAGTACACCACGGTTTTCCAGGCGGAGATCAAGGCAATCCTGGAGGCGGGTAGATGTCTTCGGAACCTGAATCCACAGGGACTGAGGATTGCAATTTGCACCGACAGCCAGGCGGCCATCAAGGCCCTTATGAAACCCTTCGTTACCTAAAAATTGGTTAGGGACTGCAAGCATGTGCTTAATGACTTGTCCCGAGATAACAAATTACTCATTCTGTGGGTGCCAGGTCACACTGGCATCTATGGTAATGAAAGGGCATTATGAGCTGGTACGGAGGGGGGGGGGCTTCCAATGACGTTCCCTCCCCCACGGGAATGACCTCTAAATATTTACTTGGGCGTATCGCGGACTGGGCAACATCGACAATTGTGGGATGTGACACAGATCGCGAGAATGACAAGGGAATTGTGGGGCCAACCAAACGCCAGCTCTACTGCAAAACTATTACAGCTAAACAGGCAACCTTTAGGAATGCTGATATCTATCCTCACGGGGCATAGCTCCTTGAAAGCACATTAACACAAGATCGGCCGCTCAAATGACGCCGACTGTAGAGGATGCGGAGAGGAGGCGGAAACAGTGACGCACTTTTTGTGTCACTGTCCGGCACTCTCGACAAAAGGACGTAGATACCTGGGACACCACATCTATAATAAACTGCGTGAGGTGGGCGAAAGGGGGTGGGAGCGTATCCTGCGCTTCATAAAGTCAATCGGTTGGCTGGACCGTTGATAACATCTGCTCCCACGGATTTTGTAACTAACATGGTTGGATGAACAATGGGCCTAGTAATGGCCTAAGTTCAGGGGACTGTTTCTTATGGTCCACACAACTGCTAAAAAAAAATAATCTTGGCTCCAGATCTTAATGATACCATGTATTACAGACTACCTTAAAAACAAATCCAGACGTACTTTCATAATACTTTCAATAAATCTGTGTTCTTTGAAATGAAAAATAGAAGTGGAAGACATCCAAGCATTTATCAAAGCTATTAAACTATAAAACTAACTATTTAGAAACATCTAAGATTATGTTAACATGTTACCGCAGTGAAAGTAAAATGGTTTTATTCTTGCCATTGGATGGTTGTTACTCTAAGGTAAAACAAAACAAACACGAATTTTTCAATTTCTCCAGTGTCTGATTTGGCCGCCAATTTTCTTTGACATTAGTTGACATTTTATACTTTTTACGATCGGCTTCTATCCCATTTCCGGTACTGTTTCATCCAGTCCAGGTGTTCAAGAAAACTCAGCTTCTGCTACTAAGTGTAAAGGGTCAGCACGACGCTGAATTAATTAACAAGCCACACTGATTCTATCAGCTTCCAGCTATACAAAGGGTACTTTACTGACCATATTTGGGGCCCACCAAGTAAAAACCAAACTCTAATGGTAGCTTTATCGAATCTGACCAGCACGACATGTCATTGCGTCGTCATCGATTTCTTGTCTGTAATTTGTCACTAACTACCGAAGACACACTGTACTCAAGATTGTCGGGTACACGCAATGGATTGGATTGTTATGTAATGTTCTATCTCTTGTTTTCCTCGTTCGATATTAGTATCAATGCATTGTGACTAATTTGGTAGCACAAGACGTACAGGAGAAAGTAATTAATTGCTTATCGCAGAAGGAATTCATACCTGTTGAGGTGTATTAAAGTCGACTACTTACGATATTTCTATCAATGGAATAAGAAAACTGGGAAAATTTTTCCCTTTTCCGTATTCTGTGCCAAGGGATAGTTTCCAAATAAGTGAAGATCGCAGATATGTGTGAATAGCCAAGTCTTCGATTTGTTCAGAAATCACCAACTTTTTGTGTGTGTATAAAACATGGAGGAAGAAAATTCCACTCATGTCACTCTGACTCCTAAAAACAAAGTGACAATATCAAATTTTTTTTTGCATTGCTAAATTCAACTTTCACTGGAATCGAACAAATTTTTCGTTAGCAAGTTTCCTTTTATCATGAGATACAAATCCGTACAAAGCGACGATTCCTTTGCATCTGTATATCTCCGGTTGAAAAGCGGAGTAGATCAGATACACCGATAACCCCTATGGATATAATTGACACAAATTCTGAGCACCCACCACTCTGGGAAACTCTTGAACCGAGGTTAACCCACTTAGCCCGGAGCATTTTCGTCTGTCGATTTTATCGATTTCATGTTCACATCGCTGTAATTTTCGGACAGATAGATGGCGGCAACTGATAAAATCCACAGAACAGTAAACATTGATCACAAAAAATCACTATTAGTCACTAACTGCTCCATGTTGCTTGTTAGCTGGCTGGATGCACTTCCTTGTTTGGCTGAGAGAAAATAAATTACTTTCATGCTCGTCCTCCCAGGTGTGAAGATATTTGAAGAATTTTGGGAGAAATGTGAACTGAAATATTTCTCATAAGACGTCAGGTTCAAAAATCTGGGGAATATGTCATGAATGATTGCACAGAGCTATTTCTTCGGCTGTTGTCCATATCTCTTTAGTGACAGGACCCTCTTTCCCTGTTTTCCCAGAAAGCCGTGCAGCCTGTAGGAAGATCAGAAGCCGCTGTTAACCAGAGGGAAATATTTAAATTATATAATGCATAAAATAACTTGTATTTTTCATATTTCGCTCAGATCTTTTATGATCCTTCCCCGGTGCTTTGCAGTGATCCAATTTGGATGAAAAGTCGATCGTGCTCGGTACGTTTAGATCGTGACCAACTTGAACATTTGCAAATGCAATGGGCGCCTTTGTGAGGCCTAAGTCTGTCCCATAATCTGCAGCAATGCTAGCTGTGAGTCATCTAGCTGCAATTCGTGCACCAGAATTACTTTTCAAAGCGCCACTAACCTAAATCCCATGCTGGGAGTATGCTGCTAGTGCAAAAGCGAAAATGCAAGCGAGACACCTGGACGCTCCGACGTGGCGACACTTTTATTGTTACCTTCCTAGCAAACAATGAACTTCGATTTCATTCTCCTTTTATGCTGAGACCTGCGCGATCTTTCTTGATCTCTGATGGGAAATTTTCCTGAACTCTGGCTGCTTTGCGCAGTTTGTAGAATTATTCGGACACAAAGCAACCAGGCAACAATTTAATGAGTTTTAAAACTTTTAACGAAATGGGAACGCCACAGCCACTGGAAATGATTTTAATATGACTTGAAATGTCCACGCTTTAAGATTTTATATAACGATTAGCTTTTATTTGAAACTCCTGCTCAGGAAGTACACGATAATGGGATGTATCAGGATGAAAGAGAGCAAAGCCGCAGTCAGGCAATTACCTTTTTTCCTCTTCGTTACAAAAGCGACTTGTAACCGCAAAAGAAATCTGCGTGTAGGTCTCTAAAAATTATGCTTTTATTTCTTAGCACTGTTACCAAAATGAAACTTACTCATTAGAATGTTCTAGCACTAGCTGATCATATGAACCGATGTCAGAATTTGAAGCCTCCAAAAAATATGAGAAATAAAAAAAAAATCATTGTAAGTTTGTCAATGGTAAAACTAAACTAAACAATGGGTTGCTCTTAAGCCCCGGCGAGGCAATAATATGGACATCCCTTTTCATGTCCTTTGCCTTTGAAGCGAATATTGTAACAGATGGTGGATAGTGAGAAATCTTGTACGCAGTCGCATGTAAACTTCGGATGCCAGGCGACCTCCGATTTCAGTTTAACCTTCCTGTGGTAGTGACCATTCCTTCTCTGCAGATATAAAAGATAAAGATGATGGCACATTTCCGATCGTGTCAAGAACAGGGACAGGACAAAAAACTCATAACATTGTGGCCAAAACACTAGAAAGAAACAGACGTTCAGACATCTCCCGGAACAATGCTATAAAGATGCTCTTAAATGCGCATCCTCGGAGTCAACATCCCTGAAGTGCTATTAACTTCTAACAGTGATGTCCGAGAAGAAAAATGTGGTGCTAACCCATAATTTCTAGGTTTCAATTTAAATGAGGAATGGATAATCTTCGCCTGCGGGAGAAGCAAAAGACCGTGAAGTTGTTGAAGACAACAATAAGTGCCACCAAGCCATGAGAGAGAGCTAATCAGAGGGTGGTAGAAGATAAGAAAACTCCTTATTTCAAAGTCCTAGTCGGTTACTTCCCCAACAGTTAGGTAGTGTCTTCCAGGATAACCCTTGACTACTTCAACGTCCCAGGCAGTCGAGTGGAGGGAATCGACGGATGTTAAGGCTGCAGTGTAGTTCTTTAAATAAATTAGGTTTCCGCGGAAAAATTATGGATTTCCAATTAAGCTCTTTTTTCAAAAAGATAAGCCTGAGGCCGAGGTGTGGCCAGTTAAAAGAAGAAATTGGTTGTAAGGTAAATAAAAACGCACAGTCGTGCCAATCAAGGCGAAAAGCTGTAGGCCAGAGGCGCCCATAACGGAGTTACCAATAAACACCAAGTCTGACTAGCAACAAAAAAAAGTGCCACGAACAGGAGGCATTAAAAAGACAGAGGGCAGGTCTTCAGCCAAAAATAAGGAAAAAGTAAGTTGCTTAGCTTAGATGACGTCACCGCCACCCCATGTGCACCTGTCTTACGATAGATAGCCTTAGAGAAACGGATGGACCTCCTTCTATCTCTATCTAAAATGGCACAAAGCCGTAAAAAGTGCATTCAGATACAAAGATACAAAGTATCTCCTGATACCAAAATTCACGGATAGACACCTAATAATTGTTTAATAGTTTGAAAAAGAATCGGTGTCCAATTCATTGCTGGATGTCATGTGAAGAAGGTAAAACTTTGAAAAGTCAAAGTTCAGCGTGATCCGAATTGATCGATAGGCATAGCAGTCTGGTGACATGACCTTCGAAAGCGGATCCCTTATTTGGTAGAAATATAGGATGTAGGAGAGTTTATGATATTTTTCCAACGTTTTCTTGATCAGGTCCCTCATCATGCTTTCCCCAATGGTAGAATATGGTTCTGGGCATAGAAACTCCATAGCCGCCACCATTCTGGTGTCGATGTCCTCTAATCCAATAAAGAATTATTTAATTTTCTGGAGGACTCCAATTGAGTAAACCATCAATAATGAAAGTCTAATGAAGCCTTTCAATTAGCCTGATCCTCTTGGACATCGTAAGTGTCCTAAGCTCTTTTATATGATCTAAGATTTTTTAAAGCATTCTGATTACCACCTCCACTGCCATATTCTTTACACATAGATCTAGCGGTGTCAGCACCGGGAGAATATTTGGACGTAGGCTGGGAAAAGTGCCCGTAATCTCCATACACATCATCCTTTATAGACTACCCATTTGTAATCTAGAGGTTATTTGGCGGACTTTGGACCTGAAAAATATGCTGACATCAGTGAGATATCCCACTTCACTCAACGCATTCTGTTATATTAGTGCAACATCATGCTTCCGGATCAACCTTGAATTCGGTTGTACCCCCAAGTATTTGGCCTTTCTAGAGACGTTTATCTCATATCTACAGAACATAAATGGTTCAGATTTCAAGTGTTTCGTATTCCTTGTGAAGACTATCGCTACTGTGTTGCTCACGATTATAATGAGACCTTATGCATCAAACTACTCTTTCATCATTTGGAGAGTATTTCTTCCGAAAATTAGCGCTCACCATCAATGCCACGTCATTCATATAGTCCATAGAATGAACACCCCGTTCCATTAATTCTGAAGAATAAGGAATCAACTGTGACATTCAACATAAAAGGAGATAACCCCTTGCGACCCTTCTCCTATTAATTGCGACATCGGTCTAGTTCTTAATTGCCCTGTTTCCCAACGTTTTGTACACCCACTACCATTGGCTTAACCTACCGTCTTTCAGTTTTCTTTACTGAATTCTGTCGAAGGCACAATTGATGTGCATCAATGTGGCCTATATAGTACCTCTCGTGTTCAGACCCCTCTCACCAAGAGTTGAAGGGCGGATTCGTTGACTTTCCAGCTTGATATATATGCTTGTTTGCGTTTAGGTCTTCGGCGTGGTATACTCCAATTAGTCTATCAGTATTTTCTCTATTGTTCTCAAAGAAACATAGTACCATCCCGTCTCAGCTTTTATATGAAATTTTAAGGATCCAAATGAAATATTTTCGATCTGCTAATGTTTTGTGACCTTAAACCTCAGCTCCATAATAACTGCCTTTGTGATATGCAGCATTCATGTACGACTTTCAACGTTTCACAACGTGATTCACCTCCAAGAATTGATTCTTTGTAGGTTGTGAAAACGGGTTTCATCAAAGCCAGAGACTTCTTTACCAGTTAATTTTCATCCATTTTCTGGTTTCGAAGTGGACTTGGGAGAGAGAGACTCTGGGAGAGAGAGTTGTAAGGCCTTAAAATGTAAGGCTAGAAAACAAAACTTTAAGCTCAGAGTATTCAGTAAATTTTGTTTTGAGGTGCTGCAGCAGAATTGTCTTCAGTAAGATCTAATTGTTAAGTATATTATCTTAAAATGCAAAATCGCCCAGGTAACTGGTAACGATGTACGAATTGTAATTTTTTGGTAAAAAGGTTTGGTAACAACGGTTATATCGAAAAGAAATTGGGTTGGAATATGGGTGGTCTTATTTGACTCAATTTATTTTAAACACTTCAAATTTAATCAGCATCACTGGTTCACTTTGGACACAGTTGCCAGATAATTGTTGTAAGGTACTCATTTCGTATTACTGTTGGTTCACTTGCCGCAGAAACGTAGTCATATTATTCGGCAGATACAAGATGCAAAATGAAAGCATTCACTGGGAAAATGTGATAAATGCGGAGAAATTTAAAATCTTAGCGTTGTTGAACTGCATTTATGGCATCGGCACGATTAAAATTGATTAATAAGACGTGAGAGGAGGAAATGGTGTCGTGAACCGCCCCAAGTAATGATTGCTTCGGGCCTGACAAAATTTATCTTCCACTTCGGTTGCTTTTGTAATTTGATCAGGTTTGTATGCGCTAGGGTCAAATAATTTAAGAACGAGTTTACAAAAATCTTCGGTCTTTCATTAATGTCGCATTAATTATTTAAATGACTTCCTTTTCACATCAGGAAATTTCCATATATCTCAAAGCTATGCGACTACTGGCAATGTACGGACACTGCATTCACTGAAATAATTTTTAACTTCTCGTTTTAAATTTGCCGTGGCATTTTTGATGGCTTTATTGGTGAAGTAACCGCACACGCACAATTCCTCCTTAAATTACATAACTATCCATTTTATCGCAGGCCTTGCACTTTAATCCCTTTGATATGCAGATACTTCCTACAACCAGAAAGAAAACGTAAATAACCAGAACCCAAGCAATTTGTCACGATGTACTGGAGCCACAAGTCAAAGAAGAATTTATCTGGAAACGAATGGCTTCATCATATCGTCGGACTTGCATTCGATTTGTATTTATTAACTCATCTAAGAAAAGCTGTAGATTTGGTGGAATTTCATAAATTTCACCGCATTAACGACGACAATCTTGTTATCTTCTGCCCACAAACTGCGCGACCCTTCATAAAGTTAGTCCCATTGGCTTCTGTGATTGATGGGCTACAGTTCTGATGAACAGACCTAAGCTGCGACAATTTGATTACGCGCTCGAAGATGTCCACCACTAAATTATGATCCGCCGTGATGAAATTGGAAAGTGAAAGGTATCCAAATTTCAGTACCTAAGCCTAAGCAGATGCAAGCAAATATTTGTCTTATCCAGTGGGAGGACTTAGGAATGACATGCTTCATTCCTAAACAAAAGTGAAAATGGGTTGCGCAACATGCATGCTCTTCACTATTTGGCTTAGGGAAATCCAGAGGATTGATTTCTTAAAAATCTACTTTAAAACAGGCATTCCTTTTATTACCATACTTCTTGCTGTACAACGTAGATGGTTGCACGCAGAGGAACTTAAAAATGCGCACTATTGATTTTCAGAAATCTACCCCAGGTATATTAAGTCCTCAGGAAGTGAACTGGTACTATAGATTCTATAGATCACTGGCTCGAATTCAGCGAAATGCAATGAAATTCTTGGGTTACATGATTACCACTAGGTGCTGATGCAGAGTTTTCAAATAGAAATCACAATGTTAAGGTTCTGTGAAAATCATAAGTAAATTTTTTTTTCAGTTTCAATTTCAATTTATTCCATTAATTAATTACACATGAGTCTATCTTAGGGTAACAACTCTATAAGACATGCGATTAACTACAATAAGTTAATATAATCTGAAAGATAAAAAAAGAATGTAGTTCAAGACAATAAGTTAAATTAATTTGACATGCGACATTGAGGTTTTCTACTACTTCTACTTCTAGACAGTTGAAGACTTCACAGCCATATGTGATGACTGGTAGTGCAAAAGCTCTAATTATCATACGCCGCAAATCAGTAGGTATGAATGGAGCAAAATACCATAATTTTCTCAAAATACCATAGATTCTACCAATTACCGCCTTAACATGAGAGTCCCAAGACAAAGTTCTGTTAAATATGAATACAAAAGTTTTTCACCTTATCACAGAAGGGAAGAGTAATACCATCTATCGGGATTAAGCCTGAATTTGTTATCTGATGCCCATTGATTGAAGTGAATTGGGATTAGCAGGCAACATAATTTGGACATCATCATCGTAAAGCTGGATGAAGTCTGAGTGTGTGAAGTGAGTGTGGCAAATCGTTAATGTAGATAGAGAAGAGTAGAGGACCAAGAATAGAACCCTATGGTACGCCTGCCGGTAATTCTAGAAACGTTATCTTCTTAAAAATCTTATTACCATTACATACAGTCTCTTTCCTTCCATGAAAGTAAGAATGAATAAATTTGACAGCACCCCTTGAAAACTTAAATTCGTGACATAGAAAGCTTTGGAAAAATCCAAGGAAAGGAGCAACGATGCGTTACGTCTCAATAGCGATTTGTCAAGAGGATCCTGAAGGACACTTACCCCCTTCTCTTCCCCCTTCTCTGAAATTCCACAAAAACCTTGCTTTTCACAGTATACTTACATTCAGATCACCACAATCAACCGTTATATTTGCTAATGTCCTAATATTTTTACATACTCTTACAGTATGTACAGTCCTCTTTACACTGCACTACACTATCACTTCAGAAAGTGCTAAAAATCTGTAAAAAAAAATTTTCGAAAATTTGAAACTCTTGTTAGAAAAATTGTCGAAAATTCAAATTACAACAATTACACAGGATAGTAGATATTCTTATCCCTCATCCACCTACAAACTTTCATTAAAATAGACGAAAACATGTCAAAGTTATAAGCAAATCGAACAAAAATTTCTTAAACTTTTAAGAAAATTTTGATCCACCCTATATCCCAATTTAAATCGGTGACTTCCCATTTTTCTTACAGATTCCAATAGGCTACATAAATATCTAATTCCAGTATATCACACACGCCTCTCCAGTTTGCCGTTCAAAAGTCATTTTTGAACACTCCTCATTATTTTCGAAAATATTCGAAAATTCGAACTGTGTTGTACATATATTATTTGTACACAAAACACCTATTATTATACCAACTTATATTTAAATCCCTCAGCAATTAAAAAAAAACAATTTTTCGACAATTCACTTTCAAACGATTCTTGCGCCGAACAAATATTATTTCTTCCTTCATCATCTTTTCAACGATACCCATCTTACCCCCTCCATTGAAAAAAATTACATTTACCTCTAGCGGCGAATTTTTGTACTAAAGATGTAACATTCAATTATGTATCTAAGCCTTCCCCGTGAATCAATCTATCTAATCATGAAAACCGGAACAAAATCCGTTCAGTAGTTACGGCAAAAAACTTTGAAAAGTTATAAGCGTCGCATGAAAAAAAAATCCGAGGAGAGAGTAAGCTCATTATAATCGTTAGAAAAATAGATTTATGTCGGTTGGAAATGGGTACGTATTTAGGACAATTCAAGGAATAGAATGGAGCGAACCCTACCTTCAATACCTGAAGAGGTATCATTAATATTCTCTGTTTTTCTTAGGCAATTCTTGGAATGTTTTCTCAAGCTTCAACTGACTACTTATTGTATATGCTCGCTGAAATAATATAATATGGAACAGAAACTCCGAGTACAAACCGAAAGGGAATATTGTGTAAATTTAAGGATTTTATGGCTTTGTTGAAATTTTGGCAATTAAAAAAAACAAAACAGAAAATTGTTCGTCAAAAAGAAATAAGTGCAAAAATGATAAAAAATGTCGAAAATTGTCAATATAAACAATAAACGTAATAACAGTTACAATGAGCAAAATGCACTGGAACTTAAATGAGTATACTTACCAATTAAAAGACAGTAATACTATGGACACACAAGTAGTATCAATACCATGATATAGATACCATGTCAGATCTTTACCATGTAGTATAGCCGACCCCTGACACACATGCGTTCGTGGCATGATTTGACGTATAATGTCAGTGAATTGTCGAAGTAAAAGTTTGTAGTAAAAATGTCACCGAAAGAATTAATCCGTTGTTACCTAAATAATTTATTATTAATAAATATGCTGGAGAGGTCAAATATAGAGCTGAAAATGTAAGCAAAACACATTAAAGACAACCCTCATGTCATATAACTGTTACTTATTTTAACTATTTAATTTTCCGCTATGAAGAAATGGTGCTAATGGCAGTAAAAAGGTGCATATACTAGGTTTGAACATGAGGAAACCAGCAAAATTTATCGGATTTTAATACCTAGTACCTTCATGGTATACCAGGTACTTCATCTGGTATATACCTAGTATTTGGTGACACACATGTAGCATACCATGTGGTATTCGAGTACCATGGTATCGAAACCATAAGTGTGTCCATAGTATAAAGCAGTTTAGCATCATGGGGTATCCCCTGAGCTTTGGTTACACGGTAAAAACAAATAATGCCGTCTGTCGCAACGGGTAAAGAGCTGACTGAACTGTTAACAAAAACGGTAAACTACGTCACTTTAGAAGATATTGTTGACCGATATGTAATAATTGATTTACATCGCACTAGATTTTACTACACTGGATTTCAGCAAAATCTACTAGATTTCTCATACATTTAGTAGATTTTGAAATCTTCATCAGCAACTAGATTTTAAAGAAATCTACTTCAAAATCTACATATGCGAACCTGGACAACCCTGAAAATGTATTTAACCAAATTAACCAAATTCACCACATCTCTTCAGAATATCGAAAATGACATTTGACATTTGTGACATGAAAAATTTCCAATATTTGTTGATGTCTAATAATTTAAGCTTCTTATTACAGTTCATTTTGTCTAATGTTATATATATATTTTCTAAGTTATCCATTATCTTAAAACTTTCACTAAGAACACAAACTTCATAACATGTCAGATATGTCATAAAATTTTTTTAATGTCAAACGAAATCTTATCGATGCGATGTAAAAGGTTTTCTAGATTTCAGAATCTAGTTGATGAAATCAAGCGATGTAACCCAAGTAACACAAAGTGCTGGATTCTAGTATGTAAAGCGCATTTATTTCAAAAATCATTGCGACATTTCTATTATTGCTACCAGAAAATGGTATCAAATGCTTCAGGATATAGCGCATATTTTAGTAAAAACTGCTAAAAAAATAGAAAAGGCACAGCAAAGCACATCAGCTATCTATTGGAAAATAATTGGCAATAAATACCGATATTAAAGCGCTTTTATTGCATTATTTTTCATTTATTTGAAATACTTTCACAGCTGTCCTACGTTGATTTGACAGTTTAGCTTTTAGTCGGGAATTTTTACACTAATCATTTGGAGTACCTGCCTTTGCTTTCGTCTTTGTATGAGAAACTACCAGGACACAAGAACTGAAGTTACAGAATTAAAATGTTGAACATGGAGATAT
>QYTT01083691.1:21103-36263 GCA_006980735.1 Dasypogon diadema
TTATTACAGTTCATTTTGTCTAATGTTATATATATATTTTCTAAGTTATCCATTATCTTAAAACTTTCACTAAGAACACAAACTTCATAACATGTCAGATATGTCATAAAATTTTTTTAATGTCAAACGAAATCTTATCGATGCGATGTAAAAGGTTTTCTAGATTTCAGAATCTAGTTGATGAAATCAAGCGATGTAACCCAAGTAACACAAAGTGCTGGATTCTAGTATGTAAAGCGCATTTATTTCAAAAATCATTGCGACATTTCTATTATTGGTACCAGAAAATGGTATCAAATACTTCAGGATATAGCATACATAGCACATTTGGGGATCACAAATTTGCATTATGCCCAGTAATATTGCAAAACATGTCTAAATTATACATAAATAATATCAGAAATATTTTAGCAAAAACTGCTAAAAAATAGAAAAGGCACAGCAAAGCACATCAGCTATCTATTGGAAAATAATTGGCAATAAATACCGATATTAAAGCGCTTTTATTGCATTATTTTTCATTTATTTGAAATACTTTCACAGCTGTCCTACGTTGATTTGACAGTTTAGCTTTTAGTCGGGAATTTTTACACTAATCATTTGGAGTACCTGCCTTTGCTTTCGTCTTTGTATGAGAAACTACCAGGACACAAGAACTGAAGTTACAGAATTAAAATGTTGAACATGGAGATATCCTAAATGTTTTGAAGTAATAATATGACTCGTAATAACCCTTCTAGGTTTAATTTTTATTGCGAGCTAATGTTTTCCGATCAAAATTAGATAAAAGTCTTAAAAAATATGCGCACCATAAAATTGATTAATTTTTAGCCTTGTTAATCAAAAATAATGATATCGGTCATTTTTTCAAAGGGCAAAGTAATGCGCAAACGGTCATTAAATGCATTGTTTTTTAAATTACTCAGAATTTTTATTTATTTTCCAATCGTCCAGGAATTGAAACAGCCATACATTTTTCTTTAAATATTCCATTATTTTTTTGTTCAATGTGGACGCCATTATTTCTATTAAGTTTGTTCTCTTATATCAAAGATTTTTAAGTCTGGAAATCAATCCAAATTTGGCTTCATTCTGCCCTTCAAAGCTTAATAAAAGTAGGAGCAATGAAGCAGTGCTGTTTTCTTAAATCTAAAGCTGGAAGAAAGCTCTTCTAACCAGTTGTTGTAAACAGTAACCAGTAGCCAGTTGTTGTAAAACATCCCGAAGCTCACTTACAAAAGGCGTGAGGAAAAGTTCAACATCAGGGGGTTTGCTTTCGCCAAAATATATTCCAATGATCATGGGCTTTATTTCAAGCCTTTTATGTATTTGAGCCAATATGGTCCAAAATTGCTTCTTAGAACTATGTTAGATAGGTAGGCCATCAATATTAAAATTTAAATCAAGTTTAAGAGGCCCTTAATCCCCCTCAAGTTATCCACAATGCAATTGCGTAGACCGTACTGCCAGTACTGACCATTATCACCCATTGGATCAATCTGGATTTCTCTTGGCGTTTCCAATAATGTGTGAGCATTTTTGGCAGAAGTAATTTATTATTATATTTTTTTAGAATATCCAGAAGTGTATTTACAGCACTTTGTTGCACTTGAAAAGTTAAAGCCCAAGATCTTAGATCAGAAGATAGAACATCTTTCGGATATTCTGCCTTAATTTCGCTCCCACTTGAATACAAGTTGCTATCATCATTTATCTCATTAGAAAAATGTCCTGTTTGTGTCGAAGATGATGTATTATCATTTAGTTGGAGAGATGATTGACCGGTTAATAATAAAGGTTTTTCAGATATATCTGAAGTTGTTGCGCAGTAGATTCACAATAAGTTGCGCTCGGAAGAGTTTTAGCAAGATTAAAAATTTTTACATTTTTCGGAATACCTTCATATAAACGCTTGCGCTTTTTATTCACCTCATTGTAAAATGAAGACGAATATCTTCGTTTTTTATATTTAGAAAGATCTAACCAAGAAACACTTTTCATTTTGTTTTAAACGCAATAATATTTTAGTACAAACTTCTTTGACACATCTGTCACTCGTTTTCCTCTTAAATACTAGGAAAAGAAGAGGTGCTTATTTTTGGTACGAATTTGGTTTTTAGTTTATAATTCGAAGCTAAAATAATGCTACTTTCCTTTAGTGCGTTTATATGCTTTAATAGCGCTTTACTGACTGCAAAATTTTGCAGCGAGTTTGAACTATTTTTTGGTTATTTTTTAAGCTTCAGTAGTGATTTCATAACACTGAAGAACGCTATTGCAAATATCAAGGAATTTTCTGCGCTTACATCAACAATTTACGGGAAAAGGAAACAGCAACATAAGTTTGCGTTGTTTTTGCATTTTTTCAAGCAATAGAAAAGCTTTAGATGCGACAATATTATAGAACATTCAGCACAACTAAAAAATTGCACTTTAAAAGTTTCAAATGCACTTTTAAAAATTTTTTTCTAGCTATTTTGAAGGACTGCGAAAATGGCTTAAAGATAACTTCGGACATGTTTTTAATGCTTCTTCAAAGATCACTTTTAGCATTTATTGCCGCTTGGCATCTTTGTGTTACTTTAAATCAGGTATAAATCAATATTTACGCTTAAAGAATCAAGGAAAAATAGTAAAGAAAAACAACCACCAATATAGAACACGACTGATGCACACCACGGACGGTACATGACAATTATATCTTAGAAAATCTTAGGAAAGTTTTACATGGCTTGCAAAATCTCATCTCAGTATCCTTTGATATCAATACCTTTTTCCGAATAAAGTGGCAAAATAATCACGCAAACAATTCTCTGCGGATTGAATTTGACATTTTGTTTGGATTAATTATTTAATATCAAAGGTAACTATGATAAGATTTTGAAAATCGCAAATATATTTTCTAAGATTTTCTGAGAAAAAAGGCTTTTAGAAGCTCTTCCGTCTCCGTTCTGAACGGATTCAATAATAGACACTAAAGGCATCATGTTGAAGTAAGTGAAACGTGTTAAAAACTGTGTAAAATTAAATTAATCGTGTATAAAACGGGGAAACCCCGAATTTGCATGATTCGCATAAAATGAAACATTCCTTTAAATTTTATTCAATAAAGAATGTATTTGCTGCACATTGATATTTTATAATCCTATATCCCTCTCAAGTAATCAAAATCATATTCGAACCAATAAAATAATGCACTGTGCGGGTTAATGTACTTGAAACCGCTCAAGATACAATTTCTTGCATTTTACATCGTTAACGGTTTGTATGTGCATGCATAGATATAAATTTCCATTTAAATCTTACCTTCACTTTACTTGACTAATTATTTACCAGGTAGGTGGGCTGCAAGATAGTATCAGGTTATCTTTTAAAAAATAGGTGTCACGAATCTTTTAGGAAATCGCATGCTTGCACTTCCAGAGGTCACCAATCTATCTGATTTGCATATCGCTCAGCAAGAGTTTAAAGACTTGAAGACCACACCTTATCTAATAACTGAGACTTCCTGATGCTATGCTGGGTACAAAGTTTTGTCTGAATATTTCATCGATTTATTTGTCACATTTACATTGTCGTTTCCGCTTAGTTTTACAGCTCCTAAAATTTTTACAATTTTCACATTTTTATGACATAAAACTTTCGGGTGTCAGATTTGGTGTGCCTACGTAGAATTTTTCACTCTTATTTGGAAAGAAAATCTGCCGCTTCCTTTCATCTCAACAAAAGCATAAAATTGTGATTTAAAAGTGGTTTTCTTTCGCAATCATCAACGATTAAAAATCCCCAACTGATTTATTAAATGACTTTTCTTTGTGCTCATGAAGTTGAAATCGACAATAGGAAGAGGTATTCATAATCTGAAGAATAGAAGTCAATTCTGCGTTACATGAAGAGGGCAGAATACTATAAATGTGCCTCTGTTTGAACTTGTTTGATAGCTGCAGTCATTCAAGAATTCCGAATATTAGCAAGAAATTTGTTATGCTGTGGTCTTAGCCTGTTAGAATGTTTAGGCTAATATCTTTACATTGTTTGGACAGATACTTCCCTCCACTTACATTTAGCCTCCACAATTGGAACTATCCTCGTTGTTAACAATTTTTACCATTTGTTGAGAGCTATGCGTCACATGTCGAACATTTGTTTATAGGTTATTTGTTCCATGCTACCCATAGACGGCATGTGTCAGCTGGTCTTCTGCATACCAAGGCCGGGCAGTGGCATGTAATATGCTATACTGTCTCAGCATTTTCCATGTACAGTCTATACATGTATCATCCTAGAAATCCTCCTTTTCGAGCGATATCCAACGCTCCCGTGCCCAGTTGCTCGAGAAAACACCCAACCTCTCTTCGTGATTAGAACTTTCCTTTTTTTAAGTTGTTCCGCTTCAAAATTCAATATCCTTTTTAGTTGGTTGGAAGGTTTTCATATTTTTCCACCGATATTGGTGTTTTTTTATCGGCCATTTCTTAATCTGGTCCTTCATCATGCTTCCCTCAATGGTAAAAAATGGTTCCGGCGTTTGAAATTCATAGCTGCCCTTGTTTTGCTAAGGTGTCGAGTTTTTTAATTCCTTCGATCCCTTAATCCAACAGTGGGTTACCTTATTTTTCCAGGCACACCGATTGATTTTTGTACACTTTTCATCCGTCATGAAGTCACCTCCGTCCGTTGCATGGTGTTCCAGTACGATAAAAATTTTACCTCCCTGCGACCTTTAAGTAGCGCAAGGCATGAACCAAAGCCAGCATCCCTGCCTAATAAACGGAGGCTTACATAGAAAGATAGATTTAAATCAAATAGATAGAATTCCTACATCTGCTTTCAATTCCCTTTAATAAATTGTGAAATTTTTCAATTATATTGACTTCCTTGGTTCTGTCCTTTGGCATCTTAAGTTTGTTATATGCTTTCCAATTTTGGGCGAGATATCACTTTAGTCCACCACACACTCTTCTGCACACCAGCAGTTCCATCTTCGGAGTTCTGATATTTTCTTTAACAGGATGTTTCCTGGTCAACTGAGAATCAAAGTATACACGCAGGTATTGTACCTTCCCGAAAACTTTGATGTCAGATCCAGAGGGCATCAAATTCCAAATTCTTTGAATAGTGAAATCTTGTTTCTTACACCACCCTGTCACCATTCGAAGTGCATTTCTTACAATATTAGAGGATTTTCATTTGGTCATTTTTACAAACAGATTGTTGAAGCTTCAACGTTAGAAGCCTATGTGAAATAAGTGCTGTCTCCTCTTTGACTCGAAAATATAAAGGAAGAAGGTTTAGTAGAGCTTCCAAGACTGTAGTGAGTCATTTCACCCGTAACTCCTGGAGAGGCAAACCTTTGAATTTTGTGTAGGCTTAATTGCGCTGCCTTTTGTGCCATTTCAGACTACCATACTAACTCGGCATAGATGACCACGGGTCTTACTTTCCCTGAATGACCATGGGATCATTTTTAACTTGAGCTTCCAAGTTTTGCCAAAAAGGCTTTGACAGAACCCTAAAGCTGATATGGCTTTATCTTTGACTCTTTTGAGTTGAGAGTTCCAAATTGGACGCTGGTCTAGAGTTGGACCTAAATATTTTGTTACCATAACAATAATCAACCCATACTTCCAAAAAAGCCTCATTTACACTGAACTGAATAAGAGCTTTCTGTGTTTTTTCCCTGCTGCTAGTGAAGCTAACATCACCCTTTTAGAGAAGTCCGATACAGTTGGTATAATCCTTATCTAGTAATTTTTGGAGAGGAGTCATATATGTATACCGTCGCAGAGGCTTCTCTAAGTCCTTCTTTAGGGTCTTCTCGGCTGTTCATTATATTCCCTTAGGGCTTGCTTGTAACAAGACCATTGGTCTGTTCGTTTAGCCCTGTTGAAGAGATTAAAGCTGCAACTAAGTTACGCGATGTGAGATCTGGAATAGAAAGAAAGTTAACCCTACTGCTGCGCAGAAGAGCTGCACATTCAATTCAGTGTAAGGCTTCTGAACCCATTGTTATTGGATGAGAGCCAGCCACGTTGAGTTTACGTACTGAAAATTTATCTGGAGACACTCCTGGATGTCATTGGGATGAGCCGTCAGGGCTGACATTTTTACATAATCTCTTGTTCTTCTGACAACCTGACCCTTCATACTTCGCGGCACTCTTTCGAGGTGGGATTTAACCTAATTGATCGCTCTTTCTTGCTAGTGGTGGGTTTGCCAGGTGACCTTTGGAAAGTCATCTTTGGTTTACCGCCACTGGTGTTAACGGTGGCGGATGGAGCGTATGACATTTTTAGTCAAAATAGACACGATAGTATCTAGGTGGCTTTAACTATGACGAGGCTGTTATTAAGATTTTACCTCTTTTTGCATAAATCGAAAGAGAGCCTATATCAGGGTACAATATACATTCCGGAAGCGCGGATCCTAACAAAGTGAAAAAAGAGATCGCTGGCGGTGTTTGAGTGGAGAGTCTATCTTTTTATTTACGGCATAGTTCGAAGTAGAAGAACTGAATAAGATTACAAATATTATTCAAAATTTTGTGATGTGCACGATGTGAATCAGGCACGTATCTTCTGAATTTTTGCTTCAATATTTGAGCGATCTAGAATCAAAACTTAAAAATATTCATCTAAGTAAGGTTTCAAGCTTTTGAAATTTCATCAATTTTTATAAATTTCCGAGTAAATTAATTTGTAAAATTTAGTTTTATTTTGAATGTTTTGGTCGACCGGTATAATTACATTTCCAAATAAGTTTCTCTAAGGGGAGGTTTACTCAAAATTGACCAAAAATTACGTAAAGTTTGGAATTTTTTGTGGGGAAAGAGAAAAGACATATGAACTATTTGTTTGAGGATAATAATGAAGTGTATTTTGAACTATATTTAAAAAATTTTTTGTATAAAAAATTCGTAAGGGCGTCTGTTGCGTTTTTCATAGTTTTTTTTCACTTTACATGGCTTTAAAAAAATAGCAAATATTAAAATTTTTTTATATATTGTAGGTAGAGGCTCCCACTAAAAGTGTTTACTTTAATAAAAACAAAACTAAAAGCCAATCGATCGAACCGTTTTTTAACTAGAACTGACGCAGTTTTGAAAAATTGTGTTTCGAGAAAAACGCATTTAAAGTTTGTTATGACTGATTATGTGCCACCAAATGTTCGAGTGTGCAAACAAGCAAACAGAGTTCTATATCTAAATTCTTGTAAAAGTGCTGCCATCTACATGCAAAAAAGAAGAAAATCGATTTGAAAAAAACAAAAATTGGATAAACATTCCCTTATAACATAAAAATGTATTTTACTTATAAAAACCTGAAATCTTGCCTGAATGGACTTTTTTTAAGTTTTGATTCTAGACTACTCACTTATAACGTAGATCATTTTGCCAATGTAATATTGTATTGTATTAAAGAATGATAAAAGGCAACAGCTCCTTCAATACAATTTATTTTAATTTACATCATAAAAAATGTTACTGACGCTTATAATAAATTCGTACCAATTATAACCATTAAATTTGTGCTACTTTAAAGTTCATTTAACTTTTCATCAATCCAGTCTCTTAAGACAATTACATTCGTTTGATAGTTAGGTTCAACTCCTGAACAAGTTATGGAGCCCCATATCACAAATGATTTAGAAAAAGACACGACACCAACAAGTAGATCAGAATCTGGCTGGTTTTCATTATGTATAACAAGCGGTCCACCAGAATCTCCAAGACATGTACTTGTATACATTATTCCTTTTGTACAAAGCAACCTGTTATCATAACTGGGCATGTAACGTTTACATTCTTGTTCGGATAACACCTTCACATCCGTCTTGCGTAGAAAGTCAGAGTACCTGCGATATTCAGTTAATCCCCAACCCAGGATAACCATTGACTTTCCAGTAAAATTAGGCTGCTCATTTGAATTTGGTAGTTTTACCAGTCCTACGAACTTGTTCAATTTAAATGGCGCTTTTGTCTTTATTAGAGCTATGTCGTATCTAGCTTCATTGACGGGAACACTGCGTGTGAAGTTCTCGTGTATCGTAAAGCTCTTAAGGTCTTGTATCTGACTGCTACTCTCAATGTTGTCTTTCAGATATATTCTACCGGCGTGAATCTTTATATTATATATATCGGCAAATAAAACGTAACAATGAGCTGCAGTTATTACCGCATCCTCTTTTACGAGAGATCCACCACAAACTTGGTCCCCCTCTTCAATCAAAGCAACAGTATACGGGAACTGTGTAGTGTTTCTTGATACCACTGAGGTACCGTCAGCTTGTATTTCCAAATAGCCAAGAGCTCTTCCCATAATTATACCAGATACTTTATCACTTCCTCTTTGACCAGTCAGATAACTCTGAATGGTCTTCACCAGAATTAAAGTTGTAATCAATGTAACCACTTTAAACATGATAGTAAGCAATCTCTCTAACTACTAATGACAACTCCCATAACTGCTGCTGCTTTTTATAAGAAAAGTGCTCATGATCTCACGCGAAATATTCCATAAAGTACACATACAATATAAAGTGCGAATACAATATAATTTGTTCAGCAGCAACCAGCAATTGTACAAACTTTGCATTTTTGCGCAAATTTTATTCCTAGTTACCAAGTTAGAATCAGGTTCGTCATCGACATTGATTTACATAATTCGACGTAATCTGGTGGTACTTTGAAAACATATATTTCTAGCATCTGTTTTGATATCAATCCCTGAAGGAAGCAGGATAACTAGCCCATCCTATTAAGTGCATGAGCGTTAGCATTTGGTAGCCCACGAAAATAGAATGAAGTCGCACTTCATTGTAAATAGATAACATTTCCTTGTTATTTTCTCCTGGACGACTCCATTTCTGATACCATCCCTGTAAATGAATAGATCCTCCTCCTTATACCCCAGACACACGGTGTACTCGAATGATCATTATGACGTCAAGGAATTACGATTTGTTTAAAATTCCATACATTTCATTTCGCTTGCTTTCAGCTTTTTCGACTCTTTTATTTGATTTTTCCATGGTTATATTCTCAATGTATTTCAAGAGGATATTGCGGCCACGAAACTTACGTTTTTAATGCCGAAGGAATTCACCTTCCCATAAAGTAACCTCAGTGGGCTGCACAATTTGGTCCTTGGGTGGTGTCACATTTAAAAGGGGCGCACTTAGATGGTAACCAATGGATCAAAGATGGGCGAAGAGGAAATGGGATTCTTTGAATTTAACTACAGAAGTTGTCGAGGCACTTTGTTCCGCACCAACCATCTTCCAAGCTACATATATGCAGTAGAGATGTGATCATGCAATAGCATCAGCAATAGTATGAAAGAAGCCCTAAGTATTAAGAAGTCAGACGGCTCTTAAGGCTCTGTGCTATTATATATGGGAGTCTAAATTTGCCTTAAACTATTTGTATGCGCTAAAGCACCTGGCTAGAAACAATAAAAACACTTTAAGCTGTGTGCCAGGGCATGAGGGCATCGGGGAAAATGAGACTGCGGACCGATTAGTAAAATCAAGTTTACTTTCTAATGAATGGGAGAGAGAGCCAAATCATATTTGACCTGCAAACGTGGCCTGAAACAAGTGAAGAACTTTATTAACTACTCGTGGAAAGAAACAGAAGCACTTCTTATGCTTAAGAAATCGAAACTAAGGATCTTAATAGGCCTACTATTCATTCACTGCCTTCTGAGACATTTTAAAAAGATGATTGTGGATGTTGTGTGCAGATTTCTTATGGAGGATGATAAAAGAGCGGAACATATTCTTTGCTACTACGAAGCACTCTTCCGCCAATACAACAAGAATTTTAACATGGTATTTATTTGGCCAAATGATGTTTTCAGTTTAGCGCCCAAAAGAATCATAGGCAGTATGAAAAGCCTTAATCTTTAATGGGCCTGCTGATTAATCTTTGAAAATCCTTTTTTATGTTGATTATTATATAGTCATTTCTATTCCAGCCCCTAGCGCATCATCTCTACTTGCGCCTATCGCTTCACCAAGGACCACTCGATTTCCACACGCAAGAGGTTCATTAGATACCTGCAAATCGCAATGTGTCAAAAGCCGCCGGACCTAATAGCATCTCGCTCCTTTTCCTTGGCTAAACCTCAGAGGAAATTATTTCACTTATCCTATTCAAAAGGTGTTTTCTCATCGTCATGAGAACTTCTCCATGTTCAGTCATTTCCAAAATCGCGAGAGGCTAGTAATCTCTTTAACTATAGGCAAATAGTAAACACTTCGATCCTGGCTAAGGTCTTTGAAACACTTATAAAAATTGATGAAATACTTCGAAACGAATCACCTAATTCACGATCGCCAATATGGTTTTCGAGCCGGGCGCTCGACTGGTAACTTAATGACGTTCCTTACCGAACACTGGCACCAATGCCTCCATAATTTCAATGAGTTCGGAATGTTTACGCTCGATATCTCGAAGGCTTTTGACACGGTCTGGCACTCTGCTCTTTTATTCAAACTCAAAGCATTTAGTCTGAACCAATCTCTTCTCACTTGGACGCTATCGACTCCAACTCTTATAATATCAATGCAGGTGAACCGCAAGGTTCTGTACTGTCTCCCTATCTTTTTCTACTTTTAATTAATGACTTCTTACTCATTTGAATCAGTTGCAGACTCTCATGGTAGTGCCACTGATAATATAGAATACGCATGATTGGATCGACAATATTGAGAGAATCCTTGCCTGAAGCAGAACGAATCGCGTCGTGTTGAACGCATCCAAACCCCAAAGCTGAATGAGTTCTCTCAAATGAGCTCTTACCGTGTCTAGGCTAAAGACTTGTAAATCATTTTTCAGCTACAGTTTCAGCTTATCGCCTTGGAATAAGATATTTTTCGCATGCATCTGAAGTGTGTGCATTCCGACTACGGTAAGGCCTTTTCATATCCAATCCTTTCAATTGCTTCCCTATTGAATAACAAAAAGAAGGCTTTTCAGCGATGGCACGTATGAGGGCACGGATTAATCTTTGTCCGCAGGAGAACCCTTCACTATCCCAAGGAATCGAATTAAGTCTGAGATCGGAAACAATTCCGAGCTCTTATACTAACGAAAAGGTACCCCCTTATTGAAATGTTTTTTTTTTTTTAATTTGCATTAGAATTGGCTGTGCACCGAAACCAGTACATATTAATCAATTTAATTATAGTTCAGTATTCAGCACTTGATTTAAGGCTAATACTAGACTCGTGAGGCGAACTTTGACGAAAACGAATTGAAAAGGCAACACGCCCCCATTCCAAAGTAATAAAGTCAATTCTCACAGAACTACCGAGGACAGCATTTTACGTTCACTATTTATGCGTGTAGATCGCCGCATGCGATAAGATGCAGCCACTCATACGACGAGTTAATTATGTCTGGTGCGATTAAATGCCTCTAAATTATTTACATAATGCTATTTTCTGCAAAGGTTAGAAGAATTAGCAATTTAGGTTCATCGTGCCTTTTGCAATCTCCTCGCATGGGAAGAAGCTGCAGAGATTATCGCTGATAAATGACCGGCTCTAGCAACCGGCCCAGCTGCAAGAGAGCAGCTCTCAGAAATTAATTCAGCTGCACCTTGCAATTTTCTTCGCATTAGAGCCACTAGACCAGCTCGCATGAACTTTCCTCGTAGGCTAGAAAATTCCGATTAGCAGGTTGGTAGGTGCTTTTCAGCATCCCGGCGATTCTGAGGTCAAAGTAAAAGTTTGTTTGGGTTTTTCGCCTCTAAAATTACAGCTTAATCAGCATGAAGTTTTTAATCAGCAGCAGGTTTTGCTGGATACCTAATTCACTCGGGGATTTAATTTATATTTCAAGTGATACATGGTTCCGAACTTGCCGGATAAAATGATACACTCCCTATGGTTTCGAACACTATTTATGTGCTATTTTTCTTATATTTTCGCTCAAACACTAAAATTGAATTTCCATCCTGAAATTATTGATTCTTATTAACTGTTTTTCCAATTCTGCCACTGATATGGCAGTTCAAATTAAATACGATAGTAAGATATTTATAGACGAGATATACACAGGATGATTTAAAGCAAACGTCCCCAATTCCAGCAGGAGGTGTTACTTACCTGAATAGGGAAAAACTACATAAGAGATGAGAACAAATTCTTTAAGAGATAGAGTGGTGTGTTACTGGTTTCTGATCACTACATAAATAAATCAAGGGCCTTTTTTCTTCTTCTTCTTCATCTTGATTTCGGGGCTCCCCTGGAAGTGCCGCTATTGGGCACCGAAGGCTTACAACACTGGCTTGACCTTTTAGGGTATAACGCCATAAAGTAGTACGATATAATACACGTAACTATGAAAACACAATTATTCCGAGAAACAACAGACCTATCAAAAATAAAAAAACAAAAGAAAAAAACAAAAAACCCTAAATCCTACTGAGCCGCTACAGCAGGATGTACGTCCTCACTGCTCAAGGACTGAAACGCGACTGGCCTTTTTTCCTTACATTATATTATACTCCTTATGACATTTTTCCACTTTCTGAACTTAGCGACAGTTGTCTTTATTATTAAGGGATGGACTCAATTCTGAATCGGCATTATATCTTACACTTTAAAAAATTCACTCAGCGAAGAAGAATCTGCAGATTCGTATATTTCTAATAAAATTTGACATTATTTGTTGCGAGGTTCATAGAACTCAGATTGAATGAAAAGTGTAGTAGCGACAGGATTCTACTGAATAGCTTACTTTCACTTAAAGCAATTGTTGATCTTTTAAAGTGTATGTCAGACTGTGTCTGTCCCCGATAACCTAATATAATTCCTTTTTCCTTAGCTTCATATTTAAGACCCGCACCTGTACACTTACAGTAGGTTTGATTATTAATTAGAATATGTCCTTAAACCTTAAACTTAGGGGACAATCTTATGATGTACACGGGACAGCTTTTGAGGAGGAGAGGTTTTTAGGGCAGAGGAGATTGGGAAATTTTAACCTCACAAATGTTGTAAGTAAGCCACCATTTTTGGCATGGAATTTTTACTGTGCAACATCTCAGTGGCTTCGCAAGCACAATTCTCGTCAGCAGAATTGCCTTAACGCAGGTAAATCACTGCACCCCTTGCTGAATTCGAACCCGCGCCCACAGAGAAGAAAATCTGCAGACATGCATCCAGCCCACTCGGCCGCCGGCAGGGGCGCAAAAATAAACATGGTCTCCACCACTGTAGGGATGCTTGTGGTGCTTCTCTGCTTTACGGTGAGAAAGTTAGATATAGTTCCGCTAAAGAAATCCTGGGTCCACAATGATCCCGAAAAACGTGAGAATTGATCATTATATAGAAACAGAAGCGGTTCATCTACGCAGGAGTTCACAGCCGTCAGAGTGGGTGAGGGAGATGCCGTATCTGCGTCCACAAGGGAGTTGGAGAATTTTGTGCGCTACGACGAGGGAGGAAACAAAGGACCAATCATTGAGTGTGACGAAAAGTCACATAATGCAATGTAGACCAGTCTGAATGTTAACTCTAGAGTTGAGGCTGTACTTGAATTTCTGGTTGGAAAAATCATAAACATTGCAACCACCAACAATAAGAAGTACGGATTTACAGCCGGAGTAATAACATCAGCCATGATTCTATGAATGATACATTTCAGGAAACAAACCCTCTTCTTTTAACAGAATGGGGAACTAAAGAGCCAGAAGTTAGAAGTGAAAGAATCCGGAAACCGCGCCATGAGGACTGATAAACCGCAGGTATGGGAAGTGTCCTTGACGATGGAGGAATCAAGGAGCAGATTTCAGAAGATAATCACTAAGCACCCACTCTCAAAAGTTGAATTCTGAAGTTGAACGTCGAAATAGGACGAGAAAAATGGCAGAAGCCACTGTACGAGACAACCAGTAATTTAAAATTAGAAGTAGATCACGTTTATGTTCGAGGGGGTGCCTGATATGGTTGCACCTCACAAAAAATGTTTAAATTTTAATATTAGAAGAAAACGTAACCCGTCCAAATTACCAACGAAGGAGAGAGGCAAGTGTAAGCAAACCACTAGAGGAAACACGAAGTTTCGATGACTGGAGTCAGATCCAGGCCTGAGTCTTCGATAGATGTGTGTATCAAGGAATAAAATCATCGTATTTGAATTCAGTGAAAAATCAGTGATAAAATGAAAAGTTGGTCGAGATATTTGTCCGAATGCTAGAACAGATTTAAAATTGTGTCCCGGCTAATTTTTCATTTTATCACTAACTTTTTATTGAACAGGAATAGACCCCCTGATCAGATAAATGTTAATTCTTTTTTGCATGTATAAAAGTTGGCTTATTGTCTCGTATGTTTTCCAAAGAATTAATTTGCTGTGACCAGCTGACCCTTAGACCAGCTGGTTTCAAATTAAATAAAAAAAAACTCTCACCTGAGACAGATTACTGTATGACCACGTGGAGATTAATGTGAGAATGGAGTGCATCTTGTATTCGGAATCAGACAAAGGGATTGGCCAATCTGCTCCCTCTTCATTAAGGCCCTAAACCATCTCCGAACGACAGTTATTTTTTTAAATTTAACTGGATTATTAATTTACACATATGTAGAGCTTCACATGATTTTTTATTACACATAACAATTTTCTGAAGGCTAACAGTTATTAAAGCTTGAACTTTGCCAAATAACAATGACAATAATAATTTTTATTTATGGATACTTTCAGAAATATTTACAATATGATATTTGCTGGACATAGGAATTAAAGGTAAGTGATTTACGGTATTTTAAATAAAGTGAAACACGAGTGCATTAAAACCTTATGAAAATTAATAAACAAAAATTATAAATGAATTAAATATTAAAAAGTTAACAAGGACAACTGTGCAACCATCGTAACAAACGACCACGTTCAGACAACCTATACACTGCAAGTATTTGTCGATAAAACCATTAACGAGTATCTTAAATACGTTCAAAGTTCCCGCCCTCTGAATGCAAATAGGGAGGATACTCCAAAGTTTTATACTTTGAACAATATCCCTCAAGAGCTGCCTTTCGAAATCTTGGAAGGAATATATTACGGTTCTACTTAGGCATACGTTCATCAGTCTCAAATAGGCAGGCTGTGAGTAATTAAGGAGAAATGTAGTTTTTTTAGCAGGGGGGG